>MU614852.1:0-33097 GCA_025201725.1 Chytriomyces sp. MP71 | reverse complement strand
ACCCTAACCCTAACCCTAACCCTAACCCTAACCCTAACCCTAACCCTAACCCTAACCCTAACCCTAACCCTAACCCTAACCCTACCCTACTTTACTCTAGTCCTACCCTAACTCTAACTCTAACCCTAATCCTGGCCTACTCTAATTCTAACCCTAATTTTAATTCTGCCTTTATCCCTAACTCTGATTTTAATTTTACTGGTAATACACTAGCCCGTAGCCCCCTAATCTTAAACTTTCAGGCTATATGCCAGTAGCTATACAAAGTGAAATTTTAATTGGTGCTCACATACATCTTGTGCACTTCAAACTCCCACCACACGAGCCCTCATGCAAAAGCAAGGATACTGGGACATTGGAAACGGTCAACCACCATGAAGGGTGTGAGCCAAATGGCTTGTTACATGTTCTGAAATGCTATCCAGGATTTCAACAGTTTCACAAATATTTATTTTGATTTAACATTCTTTTTTGTACTTTTACTGGTAACAAACCAGTTCCTAGCCCCCCTAGTCCTAACCATTGTTCGTTTCTGCGTCATTTGGCTCATTGCTGCACTCCAATATGTTGTTATGTGAGTAAGAATTAACATCTTTTAAGATTGCAACGAGATTGTCCACTTTGAGTAAGTTCTGTGACATCAATCAATTGGCCTGAAACTTGGCAGCATTCCTTCGTTTGAAATATTCTATAAATGGAATGTAGCCATCATAAGGAAGCCTCAGAAACCTACAATTTCTTCTCTCAGCCTCTTCCCCTTCCTTTACATTTAATTAAATTAAATTCGGTCCCACGGCCATGCAGATGGAGCCAAATTCGTGAACAAAAGTACAATAATCGCGGATTCTCCGCCAATCGAATCATGCTCACGCGCCTTCCCTCTGAGGTGATCGCATATATTGTGGAATATCTACCCGTGGATGAGATGCTGGGGCATGTTGGTTGGACCTGCCGATGCCTGGCGAGGGTTGTCTTTGGAGATTTGACAGCAGCTGCTCGGCATGTTGAGCTTCATCATAAGCGTGTCAGCGCGCACGTCGACAGCCAAGGCACTGATGTGTGGAAAGCATTTGCGGGAGACGATGTGTGGCTATGGCTTCCGTTCCATCACTGCGTTGCCTTCGTTTCTCTGAGTGCACGCTTGGGCTTCGCAGCTCATGGCAATGGTAATACCGTATAGCTGTTTCCTATTCACTCCATTTAATGTCCTTCCTGCATCAGGCTGGCTCCTGCCTGCGGTTCAAGATCCCACATTTGCCCTCAGAATCGTGTCCGCCCTTGCCAAATACTCGCATCTGCTGCGACTATCTGCTCAAACCCATTGGCTGCGCGTCGCAAGCTGGTGCGCCTCTTTCGGCCATCTTAACGCCCTTCGTGTCGTTCTGGGCCACCTTGAAGTTTGCTCGCAACAACGCGCCTCATATGCGGACTCCTTGTCCATGCAGCTGAATCCAATTTGCTTTGCGGCACATTCAGGAAGTTTAAACTGCGTTGATATTCTTCTCAATTCTGTGGAATTTGCTCCGATCGACTTCTGCCATGGACTTTATCATGCCTCTGTCAGGTCTCATATTGATGTGGCTCGCTATCTAATTGTTTGCGTCAAGCATTGCTTGAATGAGTCTAACCTTGAGGAACTCATGAACATTCGTAAGAGGTTGGAAATGACCCTTCTGTCCTCCTTTGGAACGTTTGGAGCAAAATCTGATGCTATTCTGTCGATTTTGCTCATGGAACGTAGCCTTTTTGATCCTTCAATCAATCAAAACTATCTTTGTTGCAAGGCGTCAGAGAAAGGATTTTCGAAAGTCCTTGAACTGGTACTTGGAGACCCGCGAGTCAATCCCATGGATAACAATGGATACCCACTTATTTGGGCATGCATAGGCGGACATGCGGACTGCGTCCGACTGCTTATTGCTCATCCAGCAGTGGACCCATCTTGGGCTGAATCAATATCCTTGATCCATGCAGTTAGGCATGGGCACGCAAATGTTGTAGAGCTGTTACTGCGCGATGGACGTGTTGACCCGTGCGCTCAAGAATTGGCGGCCCTCCGCCTCGCGTACGAGAAGGGTCATTCGCAGGTGGTCTCGCTTTTGAAGCGAGATAGGCGGGTGATTGAAAGAGCTGGTGTTTTCCTCATGTTAGAATAGAGAAGGCCGTATATTCGCTTTTTCTGCTGGAAGGGAAACAGCGCTTCCCACCCATCTACCATCCCCCCTTCACCATCGACGCCATGTTGGAGAAGGCGCTGTACTTTCTCCGTATCAAGCGAGCTGCGTCTGTCCTGCGACAAGGCCATCCGCTGTTGCGGTCGCCGACAGTGGAAGTGCAACAACACGAGATGAAGTCAGCGAAAGTTACAGACGCCGTCAAGGCTATTCGCTCCGTCTTTGAATCTCCTTACCACACTGTTTGCGGACTCTCAGCTCCACAGGTAAAACCATGGCTCCTTGCTATGTATTCGTTGCCAGTAGGATTTACAATGAGCTGGGTCACTCATGGAACGCACTGTCCGTGTGAAACAGATCGGCTCCCCGCTTTCAATCATTGCATACCGTATCAAGAACGTTTCCGGCGTGCCTCCAATCCCGCTTACGTTCCTAATTAATCCTAAACTGACCGTCACTGAACGCGAAGCAAAATGGACGCTGGAATACGAGTCATGTGAATCACTTCCTAGTTATAATGCGATCGTGAGACGGCCCACGCGCGTTCGCGTCGATGCGCTGAATCTGGAAGGGGAAAAGGTTGGATTCGAGGCCAGCGGCTACCTTGCAAAAGTTCTTCACCACGAGTGCGACCATCTTGAAGGCAAAACGCTTCTTGAACGTATGGAGAAGGGAACGCTGCGGCATGATCAATACATTGATGTGTATGAGAATTATCCAGTTTCAAAATAAATATTTACAATGCCCTAGAATGCACGGGTTTGAAGCGTGGTGGGCTCATGAGCGAAAACTAATCTGGGAGGGGTTGGAGCAAATTGATTTGGAATCACTCATAGATCCATGAAAACCATGAGCAAAATGCAGCAACTCGGCGAGTGTCTTTGGATCCTCACTGCGGTGCGTCGAATGCGTTTCCCTCGTAGTGACCAACAGACGAACCGTCAAGGACCAACCGATCCTGGGGATCGCGAAAGTCCCAACGCATATGGCGTTCGTGAAACTCTCATCAGGTCGATTCATCGCCTTGTCCACGGTCCCACTCGATGACAAGGCCAAAAAAGAGATCAACTCACTCACCAACGATGGGGAGCTACTCGACGCAGTCATTGGAACCAACCCATTCCATGGTCTTAATTTCCCTTCGTTTCACGCATTCAAGCCTCAAGCCAAATACTATGGGACGCCCCGCCATATCCGCAACATTAAGGAGATCCCCTGGTTAGTGCGGATTCACAATTCTTTGAGCCTGAGCTCCATACAATGACAGGGCAGGGTCCGTCGCTGATGTCGCCGTTCGCGACTCATGGAAACCAGACGTGGACCTGCAGATCACCGCCGGGACACTTTTTGACGATCCGCCTCAACCCACCTGGAACCATTTTGCTGGTGTCGTGGCTTTCCACGCGGAGAGTAAAACTGTAATTGCGGTGGGTATTGACCTGTTGGTGCCCATTTCTGCCCATTTCTAATCACTTTTGTCATCAAGGACGACTGCTTTGCTGTTGAGAACCATCCTGGATTGCTCAAAAAGATCGTTGGACTGAAGCATGGGGATATTTCATTCCATCCGTCCCTTTTCTCCGCCGCGTTGCGTCCCGATGCAGCTGCGGTTCAAGAATTCCACGACTGGATGGTCACCATAATGGAAGAGTGGGATTTTGAAAACATTGCCACTGCACACGGGGGAATTTTGTTGGGCAATTCCAAGGTTTCAATGAACAAGGCGCTGATTCGAATTCGGCCAAAACTAAAGGCCATGGCTGAAAAACGTGGTGGAAAGTTGGTCATCCACTGAAAGAAAAATCTAGCAGTTTCTTTTTTGCTGGGTTATTACAAGGTTCCCAGAAATTATAAAGACAAGAGAAAGATAAATGCCGCATTCGTCTGGTGAAAGTCATAGGTGCTGTAAGCTTAGCTCCTCCAACAACGCTACATCCGAATGCACGCTAGTCGCAGGACTAAACCAAGGCTGCAGAAGGGAGGCTTGATTAACGGCAGCCGAACCAGTTAAGAAGTGCGAATCGAGATCGCCCCCTGGTCTCGTCGAAAACAGGCTGAAATCCTGTAGAAACGGCATCCCATCACCACTACTAGTAACGCCACTGCCAGGGATACCCGGAACGCCCTCAGTAATCATATTGGCAGATTGAGCCTTTGTCCCGTGGCCCAATTGAGAAAAACAAGCCTTCAGCAAATTGTTCTCGGCCTGAAGGAGTAAAATTTTCGCGCTCAGTTGCTGAACCACAGACGACTCCGACGATTTCTCTGGCGACAATGACGCGGCATTTGCAGTAGCGGGATACGGCAGTCCAGAGACAGACTCGTAAGCAGCTACGATGGCTGTCAGGCATTTAACCTGCTCCTCGAGATCCTGGACTTGCTTTTGCTTTCGTTCACGATGAAGTCGTTGAGCGATTCGATTTTCTATTGTGCCATGAATGCCATTGTTAGGGCTGGTTTGCGTTTGCGTGAACGTTGAAAGGGAGATGCGAAACTAACGCGCAATCCGCTTCGACGCTGGCTCGGTGTCGGTGAACTTTCTACCAGCCCGCTTTTGCGTCTTGTGCAGCTCCTTATCTTCCATGTCAGTTGCAAGTTTGGGGCTGGACGGCAGGGAAGGCTTGGCAGGCATGGAAGGCTTGGCAGGCTGTGCGAACATTACGGGTTCCATGGAAAAGATGGGTGAGCACAAGCTGGTAGGAGACGAGAGGGATGCAGGTGCCATGGAGATACGGAATGCTGATAGCTGAGTGGTGAAGGGGGGTGCGGGCGGGAAGGCCGCTTTCTGATTAGTTTTTTTGTTTTGGTTTCTTGATGTCGTTCCGCGGTGGGAGATGGGGGACAACCCTATTTCGGTTTTGTCATCCAGCCTATTTTGGGGTGTTGTGCCAAAGTAATGTTAAACCGTTCAAAGAAAGACGAGAATGGAAAAGCGGCATCTTTACTAGACAATACTTGTGAGGATTGGGGCCAATATGTTGGGTCCGCACCAATGCGTGACTTCATCCGCACTCGCCAGCGTGCCACCCTGAAAAATTTCTTCCCGTCCCGACCAGCAGATGCGAATGACGTGGAGCCAACAGTCATACATGGTGCAAAGCACTATATTTCCTTGATCTTTGAAGTTGGCGATGGCACACGATGCCCTGGGCGACTGGTACCGAGGGAACGACAAGCGGCTATGATAAACTATCTTTTCAAGTATATACTCGTATTTGAAAAGGAGCAGATATGAGAAAAAGGCGAAGGGCTGGGTGCGTGCGTGTTACCCAAAAATGTAGGTGAGGATGAGGTTCGAATGGTCTATGCTATAAGCAACGCAAGGGGCTTCGGTGGCGGTGATGAACTTTGTGTTAACATCCATCAAAGACATGTATGAATCCATTCGCCTCCTTGTCGTGAATGTTGAAATGGTGTGCTTCAGATCCGAACCTAAGTATCTTCGACATTTGGTTGGCTAATTTCTTTGTACATGCAGCGTCTTGATGAGGAATCAGAAGGTGTGCTTTCAACCAAACGAGTTAGGTGACCGATAGGGGTCAACTGGTAATGTACGCAATATCTGTTACTAAATTAAATATATTTGTCGAGATGATTAGTGATTGTTTGGTAATGTATTAACGCTTCCACGTAGTTTTGGGTGTTCCATGGATGAAACTGGACAGGCTTCCGACTGGACAGGCTTCCGAGGTCACAACTGCTTCGTCTACGCCTTTCTTTCTTGGCGTGGACGGTGTCACTAATTACCAAGTCGAATTCGTACGGCGTGTGCGACAAGTTTGTTCAAGCTCAATTGTTCAGTGAGCGTGATTGCCGATGCCGACGCAAGCACAACTCAGTAAAACAAATTCTCATTTACTAATGCTCCTTTTTGTTTTGGGCGTGAGGGAACTAAACACTCGACAAAAGAACGCAGCTCAAGACCCTCCTTTGCTAAGAGCTGCATCTGTGCCGAATTCTGCTCCGTCATAAGACGAATTCGCAACATTTTCTGCGTTTTTGTATTTAAATCGCAATTTTTTGGTCAGCGTTTGACTGTTTTATTCGTCCATCGAACGTTAACGCTTCGAAATTTACTGCTCGCGCCAACAAAAACGGAGTGTTATTTAGATGTAGGTGCCAAAAACTTTTGAGCCCATACCAAGACCCAGATGCTTTGGGTTTAATTTTTAACAATCGTGCCAGTCTTGACAAGTTCGGTTGTGAGCATTCTTCATTGCTTGCAAAATTTTGCGTTATGTTCAAATCACACCTTTCACGGTATTTGACTTCCACGATTTCCCCTGATCCAATTACTCCCATTCTTCATTCCGAGCACCTTCCCGCCATGAAACGAATTATTTAATTATTTTACAATTTTTTGGACAGAACGTGCATCCTGGTTCAGCGCGCGATCCTCGGTTTGACGCAGCTGTGAGGTGGATGGGGGCAGACACCATATTGAGGGAGCCTCATTCATCGTGCGAGCTAAACAGCCGAGATGGTTAAAGTGAGAAGGGCCGCTTCCGTTGACTGACAGTCGCATCAGTGGTCGTGAGCGACGTATTTTGATTGAGGTTTCGATTTGATTTCAACTTAAACTTGAGCTGGTTCACGGAAGCAGGCGGAGCTTCGTCGTAAGTTTAACCTGACGGAGCGTTATCTGCTTCAGACTGCTTGATTGTTGCGACGGACGTGGAAGAAGGGTTGGGGTTTCTAAGATAGGTTTGGTGGATTTGGTCGGTGCTATTGAAAGTAGATATAAGAAGAGATTTTTGGAATTTAAGCGCGGTGCAACGTGAGGTTGGACCCAAAGCGCAAGAATCTTGATGGAAAGCGAGCATGTGGTGCTGTTGCGGCGATCATCTGTGTTAGTGAAATGGGGAAAGGATTGAACGTCTGAGCTTGGACGTGCATCCAGAGGCACTCGACTCAACTCGACCCGCAATGATCGCCTCGGTGTTTTTGTGGGTTTCTCCACTCGAAACAAGTTCGGAAGGAATGAGTTTTGTTGGCATCAAGTTAACTTCGCAAGTCCGGATATTTTAAAAAAAGGAGCACGAGGATATCGAAGAGATAATCCAGCACAACCATGTTATGGGTGTATAGTCTTTCATTTTTCAACGGAACAGAGAGGATCCTCAGCAAAAACATGGACAAAGTACAAAAAGAGGAAAGCTCACCAGTTCCCGTGCACATCATAATGATGGTTGCAATTCTTATGGCATTGTTGATTCAGATTACAATGGTTGCTAACCTGCAGTGAGGTAGAGACAGCTCAATTGAAGACAAAATTGGCGTTTGTACAATCATCGAAGCGAGAAGTAACGAGACGCGGAGTTTGTTTGTTACCGGCGACGATGAGACGTGGTGGAAAGGCAGTTTTGTGTTCAAGTAGTGATGTTTCCAATGATGATACCTGGCGCGACGGACACTTGCCAGCGCCAGAGTGTGGTACTTAGTCAGGATATTTAGTTTTCATTATGCATGACAAAGCCCCTCTATCTGAATGAGCTTTCCTTCCTCTATATTACAAGCAGAAATGAAAAGACAACGCTACAAAATTTTGTAAAAAAAAGAAAGGATGTCGCATTATCATGAAATTGTCACTGAATCCAATGCAGACAGCACTTCATCAAAGGCCGCGTCTTGCAGCTCGTTGTTTCGGATTCTCCAACTATGCAGCGCGGAGAGAAACTGAAGTGATTCTTAGATGCACATCTTGTCGAAAAACGCAAAATGACACTCACCCTTGCCCTGTCATCACTATTTGCACACTTGTTTTGTATTTGCCCAATGATGACAGATATCTTAAAGAAATTCCTTTTGGTTTGATATGCCTGGCAAGTAAATTAGATTACAAAACTGCAGGCTAGTGACACGTCGCCTAAAATGATTTTCACCTCGCAAAGGTCCTCAATCAACGCGTCCGCCCCTTCCTGGAGGGACGGAATTCCCTTTATCGCCGTCCTCAAACTTGCCCGATCAATGACGCGATTCATACTCATAGTCGCGGTACTCAATCGTGGCGTACTTTTTATAATCTCGAGCTTAGTGGCCGCATTTGCAGCGACGTCGTAAAAGTACGCCATATGATCCTTGTTGATCACCTTGAACACTTCGTCAAGGTGATAAATGCTTCTCAGATCAGCTTCGGGTGCGTCTTTCATGGCATCCAAAATCTTGTACCATGAGGAAACGATGCGCACGATATATTTTTCAATCAACTTGACGTCGGAGCATTTCGCTTGGGCCTGATTGGGTTCGATTATCAGCCAGGCACCCTTCATCCATCCATCGCACAGAGCTTACTCTAAACACATGGAATCCCCAGCACGAAAAATGTAATCGGAGGAAGGGAACTTACCAAAAATATGTCAAACAGGATATCCACATGCCGGCAATCCTTCAAACACGGTACCTGTTTGCAGGCATAGCGCGCCCACTCCACCTGCGGCGGACCAAACAGGTCTGTCGCAGATTTGGGCAAGATGGTGTCGGGCGGATGTGTGCCGAGGGTCGCAGTGGAGGCCGAGTTGCGGCGTACTTCGTCGAACCACTCGTCAAGTGTCTGTTGCGAATTTGGTGAGGGCGTTGAGTCCGCTATACTGGAGACGTGATTTGGTGGAAGCGGAGGATGCGAGAATGGGGCCGTTTGAACGTCCATCAAGTCAGACTCAGACGATTCCGCGTACGATGAGTATGTTGATGCGGATGAAGATGCCCGCGGGGGAGCGGGGTCCATAGGAGGAACTAGCTGTGCATAGAGAGAGTCCTGCTGCTCAGGTGATGGTTGCGGTTGTTGTGGCCGCACGGGAGTGGAGGGATCATATTGGTGGTGATGGGGTCCTGGACTCGGCGAAACATGCGCTATTCCGAGCATGCATCTTAAAGTGTAGTTTTCAGCCTCGGCTTGGGCTCGCAGTGATCGCTCGGTCGCTACGAGTGAGGCGAGGGCCTCCGCACGCTTCTCCAGAGCAGCTACGTAGTTCTGCTGCTTCTGCCGGTGCTGCCGCTGGCTAATGCGATCCAGCATCTAGTTACGCCAGTGTTTTTGGTGAAGTGAATGTGTTAAGGCATGGACGCAGGTTGATAGAGCTTTATACCTGTTTCTTGGTCTCGGCCGGCTTCTCCGTCGGCCGTCGGCCCCGGTTACTCTTTGGCTTGGGCGGGAGGGGCTCGAGCTCGAGTGACAGCGGATCAATCGCTGGCGCCTGCATTCGCACCGTCTTTTGTCCCTTGACAACTTTTTTGGGATCCGTCGCCGTCCGGAGATGGCTGGCAAGCAACCATCGCCAAGGCCCACGTGGGGGGCCACGGCATCACACCCCTCAAAGAATACCTACCACCAGCTGCGAGCGGCGAAGAAAATCTCATCGTGAGCGTATGGGATATAAGCTGATTCGGCAAAGTTCAATTGCTTGGTATAATGTTTAACTCTCTGTCAAGCTCATATGATCCATCCGCGTCAGCAACTCATCAAAAGCAAGCACCCCGAAGGCGCGATTCCCTTCAATCCATCTGACTAGTGCGTGCATGCAAGCGAGACGCTCCCCACTACCCACGCACCGTTCCTGAACGTGTCTAAAGCAAGCCAAAAGCTTAAATAGGTCGCTGTCTCCCGTATAGCCGGCGATGAAAAGGGTACACAGCTCCTGGACATAATTGGCTGCGCTATTGGAGGAAAGAGAAGGAATGCAAAGCAGTTCTTTTTGGAGTATGTGAACTGTCTGGATGCCTCTTTCGAGGTGGTCGCCTTCCGGCACTGGTAGGGTCCACTTGAGGTGCTGGTATCGCTTCCAACCGTCAGAGGAGAGACAAACCGATTGCGCGTAAGAGATATATTGCTTGTTCAGTTCGTTGAGAATCTGGTCAATCTCTGTTTTCATCAAGATACTATCAAATAACTCCAAAACAGTGTACTCACCAAAAAGAGCAGAACGATCATCTGGAGAACAAGAAAGCACCATTTTCTGCCAAAGTGAAACGAGCTGCACCCCATGCTTTTCAATTGTGGTCGGATTGCGAGATTTGGCCTGCGCAATAAACGTATCCATCAAGAAATCAACATAATGACAGTCGCGTAGGCTCGGTAGCTCCTTCATCCAAATGCGCGCGAATTCAATCTGGGGCGGTCCGAATAAATCTGTGGCGGATCGTATTCTGGCTCCTGACAGCACACGAGGTTGGTGGGTGCCCTTCACAGGGTCGGAGACTGAATCAGTGACAGCTGAGTTTGCTTCATCGACCCACGCGTCCATGGGTGAGGGATCTGCTGCGTATTGTGCAGAATGGAGGTTGGATGTGCCAGCATTTTCAAGGCTTTCGGACGGGGCATTGGATGGCATCAAGGGCATGCACGAATCGGAAGGAATCACTATGGCGTCATAGAGAGGCGCCAACTCGGAAAGCGATTCGGGCATTTGTGTTGGCGTCCTGATGACGAGAGCTTCAAGTGGATGCGTGAACGTAAGCTCCCTTGACTTTGATCCAAGACTCAGCTTCAATTTACGCTTCATATGCGCTATTTCAGCTTGAAGGAGTGCGCAGTTGACGCACTTGTCGATATTTAGATCATGAGAGTTGACAGCTTCGTGAGGCTCCGCAGTCGCCCTGGCAGGAACAACATCCAGACCAACCCTGCCGTACAATGATGCATCTTCAGAGACCCCAGCGGAAGTACTGCTCGCCTCCAGAAGGGCCTCAAGCGTTCGCACACGCAGCTGGAGTCTGGCTGCAAATGAGGCAAGCTCCTCGGCCCGGCTCTCCACCGATGCAACATACTCTGCTTGCTTCAATCGATATTTTTCTTGTGCACGCCGGTTCGATATCTGTCGTCTTGTGGCCCCATCCATATTTACCCGCCCTTGCGCAATACCTCGCTTTGTAATCTCGCTCATCACTGGATTTTTTTGAAACTCTTGGTGCTATGTTTGGACTCCAAGTGGCAAGAGTCAGAGACCATCGTGTCTCCAGGTCTCAGTTGCCTTCACTGTCTTGCATTCGTTCGAGAAGGCCATATGGAGCCGTGCCCTGTTTTATTAGAGGCTAAAGACGATGAAGTAGAACATTAGAATCTGAAATGATATAACAGGCCCAGATGTTATCCCGGTGAATCACAGTCCTCCTTCCCCGTGATCCAGCTTCGATGTCAATCCAATATACTAGCTCTGATATGTTCCTTCAACCTCAACTCATGCAGCTGCAGCGCTCTCCCCATCCGTTTTCTGCTAGACTTCTGTTTCCAGCTTGACTGGCATCAAGCCATCTTCCACAAGCTGCTGTTAACCATCCTGTCATCATCTTGCTACCAAGAATTATCGTCTCACCTCAAAAGTCAGCTGTACCGTTGCAGCCATCAAACTGCCAAACAAAACAGGATATCGGTGTATTTCAGCGTGTGAACAAAGTGGAGCTCTGCCCTGCATATCGGGTGAGCCAATTGAGTTCCCCTCTGATTTTGTTTTCTGTATTACTGTTTTCTTCTAATGGAGTATGGGGTGTATGGGTTTTCGCTGTACCCCCCTCAAGACAACCACCTGGTTTGAAAATGTGAAGTGCAATTGGGTATGACACCTGATAAATTTGAGTTATTCTTTTTGCACCATCTCCTACATTCTTACATATTTTGATTCTTTCCTCTTACTTCTTGGTTGGCGAGGGCTAAGTATATCTCACTTCTTAATTTATTTCTTTAAATGGAAAAAAGGTTGCGATGAAAAGTCAATGATACGTCCAGCGAATGCTGATCATGCATTGTTAAAGGTAGTGCGCTCATGTCAGCCGAGCAGGGCATTGATGCAATCGACATGAATGCATGTAGGTCCGGCATCACTTCAGGCGTGACCAAAGCAGATTCAGAATTGAAGGGTGCAAATTCGGCTGCGATCAACTTAGACGCTTTTATACTTTCCAGTTCCTCCTGCACATTCCCAAAACGTGCCTCAAGCGCCTTAATCTGCCGCTGATAAAATTCCGCCCGAAGATTCTCTGTCTGGCATCGTGCGCATTTATCGTCTGCTGAGGACGGTCCTCGCAAAAGTTCCTCTCGCCCAGGAAACAACCCCCCTAAACTCCTCCACTGTCCCAGCTCCATCTGCATAGCGGCCATCTGCTGCTTGAGCTCCAATACTTCCTGTGCTTTGCGGCTCACACCTGCGGCTAGCTCCGACACTTGGTCCTGCAAGCCCTCCACAAACAGGCGTCGCTTTTCCTGGAACTTGCGCTGGGCCTCGCGGACTTGACCCATCTTAACGGTTGTTGGAGGTGTGGTGGCAGGTTTGCGGCCGCGTCGGGTCATGCTACCACTCGTCTCAATCAAGTTTCGGTCGGGGAAGGACATTCTCTCGTTCTTCCAATCTCAGTCGGTCAAGTGAGTCCGAGCGTCTTGCTTTTGTTTGCGGTAACCCATTATCGCTTCGCGATGTCCCACGAAATATCCACCGAAAGTGGGGTAACACAATGAGTGCCGGGAAGGAAAGCCGAGAAAAAATCATTGACAATCGTGGGATGCGCGAGAGTGCACAACGCAAAAGGAATAAAGTCGAACCTGCTTTGAAACAATTTGTATCATCTGCGGCTGGTGTGAGTCGCTTGCTCTTACCTGAACAACCGGAGTGTCCGAGTTCGCCGCTCGCCAAGTCATCGCCTATGTTCATTTTGCTTTATTATGCGATACCGTGCAAACGAATTCATCATAACTGTCATGAAATGGTCCATTTTTGTCACACACAAAGGGCCAAGACGAACAAATGACCTTCAATCGAAAACATGAAAGCGTCCACTGTCGTTCAGAGGCGGATAAACTGCAAAAAGTGATAAGAAATCACCTTTGTATTACTTGCATTACAACGACATTTGATCAAACTTGGTCATGACATGTGTTAAGGATGTGTCCTATTGGTTGGAACGAAGGTTTCAAATGAATGTACCTCCTTGCGTCAAAGAATAGGAACCCACAAGACTTTGCTTGTGATGGTCTGACCATTCTTCGATAACTGCCATGAACTGAACGACGACAAGTATATGTTAAACGCATCAACTAAAAGACAAACACTCACCAACGCGCGGTCGTCGCTTCGTTCGCACAAGTTCTGCCCATAACTAACCAAAAATGCAGACCCAAAAAACTGCCTCTCTGGTGCATGTACTTGCTAACTTGAGTGGTCAGGACTGTCGAATCCGGGTGCATTCGCACACATACCTCACACAACGCGAAGAGTAATTTATCGACAAACCCATCCTCAGACAAACACGGTATTGCGTCGAATCGGCATTTCCAGTAATCCCAGTCAGGAGGACGCACAAAGCGATCCAGTTCGCCCTGGCTAATCTCACCCGAAAGCTCTCGTGCAACGCTGTAAATCACATCCTATTCAGGTATCGCCAGAATATTAGCTCATATTGTGAAGAGGAGATATTACCATATGCTTGCGATACAAGGCGTGAAATATTTCATCGAGTTCAAACAAAACGCGACGATCGCTCTCGCTGCGACACAAATCCATTGCGTGATACCAACATTGATAAATGCGCGCCAGATACCGAGCAATTTCCATCTTATCCTTACTCCTAGCGCAAGCCTGATGACGTGAAGTGAAGAGTTACTTGCTGCAAGTGCAGTCGCCTCAGGAACAAACCTCAAGAGATTCCAGACAGATATCCACGTATTTGTCGTCTTTCAGAGGAAGAATTGAGTTCTGAACAATGACTTTAAGGAAGTTGGTGCTGACTGGGCCATACAATTCAGTTGCCGATTTTGACAGCTGCGTAACGGGAATGACAATATCGGTCCACTCGTCCATCGTAGTGCCGCCATTGCTGATGGAGGGAGTTGAAGAAACCGAAGATGGTTGAGGAGGCAGCCCGCGTGGGAGAAGGTGGTGTGTTCGAAGTAATTCTGCTGGACTTGTGTATGAGGCCAATCTGCGATCAAGCGCAGCAACCTGGTTCTGATAAAATTGAACTTGTATCTATGGAGACATGAATCAACATCTAAGCGACCATGAGGTCCGAAGTCGGCCCCACCTTACTGGCTTGACAGGTTGGGCATTCTTGAAAGGTCCCAGTGCCACTTTCTACCACCAAAGATGAGATAATTGCTTCATTTGGGATTGTATTCTGAACCAACAGGTTCTTGCGGTCTTCCTTGTCAGCCGCAGCTGTTAATCGCGCAAGCTCCCGGGTCAACTCGTCCACGCGCTGCTCCAGATTCATGACGTACATTCTTTTGCGATCTTGAAATGCGCGCTGTGCATTACGAACAGTCTGTTGGCGGCTGTTGGCGGAAGGTGGGTCAGCCTGTCTCCAATCACTTTCAGCAAACTGGTGTACCGTGTCTCAGCATCCGACGCAGCAGGCTTACGGCCTCGCTTTGATTTGGCGAGAGACTTGTATGGAGGCGCCAGGTCTCCCAGGGCAGGCGACGTCGAACTTCCGCTGCTCATTTAAGTATTTTTGAGTACACATGAAATGATTTTGTTTCATATTCTCTGCAATCAAATTGATAATGTCTTCAACGAATATACCATCCCTGCAAATGATGATCCATGATATATCTCCCGATTTAGCTATTTGCGGGTTCGCGCTGAGGTGTGTAGAGATAAGAACATCTATCCAATCGTCACTGAAGGATGAGGTTGCAGCTGAAGCTGATGGAACAGCCATGGGCGAACCCAGAAGTGAAGAAGAATCTAAATGCATGGACCCGGAGTGCGAGCCACCTGTGGTGGCAGAAGATATTTGAAGTTGCATCGGTGGGAAGTCTCAAGAGCTCCAAAACTGCATCCAGCGATGGATCAATCATTGGCTGAGTGGAATTGTTAATGGCTTGATTGACTTGATTTGCGGACCAGGGCGTCATCATCTCCTTCGACGCGACATCAATCGCAGACAAGTCCAATGCAGCCACCAGTTTCAAGCTCTCGCACTCACGGCGCAGCTCCGCAATTGTGTTCTCCAAAGTCTGGATCTGATTGAGACTTGACGCACAATCCTTGCAGCCAAAGCCCCTCGTTGTCGCGAGTGAGAACCCAACGGAATTCCCTGAATCTGTCATAAACATGATCTGCGACCTTGAAAGAAGTACATTTAACTCGCTCCGGAGGTGTGCATTGGCCGTCTTTTCCTCTGCCAGCAATGCGGCAATTCCTCTAAGCGCCCCTCTAACGTGCACAAATTTCTCGCGCTTCTTCCTAAACTTGGCTTGCGCAGTGCGGTTGATTGCTTGGACCCGTGCGAGTGACTTTCGTCTAAGAGGGGAATGTACGGTGCTTGGATCCAACAACAGACCTGTTCTTTGTTTCAGGCTCCTTCTGAGTCGGCTTGCGGCCTCGCGTGCTCTTCGGCAGACTCTTGGGGACGGGGGGGATGCCGAGTTCTTCGGCTTGCCATATGCTTGATTCAAAGGAACCTGACCTCTGGACAAAGACTTGAACAGAGTAACCCGATATTTGGTCAACTCCCACCACTTGCTTCGCGTGATCTAATTGAGAGCTTACGCTTGCGTCAAGCATCCTCTGCCACGCGACAGTGAGCTTGGAAAGCATTTCTTGCGTCTTGCTCGAATCTGGCATCCTTAAGGGCATGCGGAGCAAACGGATAACGCAATCTAGATCCGAAATATTCCAAGATAAACTGGAAAAAATTTTGTATGTTGTATGGAAAAAGGAGGGGCCGACCATACTGAGTGAAGGAGTTCAAGCACAGCGGAAGCAGCATGATTGAACATGGAAGGGAGTTAAGTGGTCGTCAGCTTGGTGTGATGGGCTCACGATGGGCAGCGCGTTCAAGTTGTCTGACAACTTGGCGAATTAGATTCCAGTGCTGGGCGCGGACGCGTTTCCCACCGGCTGATATCGCTTAATCGGGTGCGCTGGACAATACTTTATTTTAGCAAGAAGACCTGCGCGGATCCATCCTCGCTGCACGTGACCACACTGCCTTCATCTGTTCCTAGAGCCATATCCAAAATTGGTCCAGTGTGTCCGTAGAAGCTGCGCACGAAGGTACCAGTCCGCATATCCCACAATCGCACCGATTTGTCCAGAGACGATGAAACCATTAGTGGAGTCGACTTGAGCCAGAGGGTCTTGGTAACGCCTTCCGCGTGACGCTGTGTCTCACGTAATCGCATGAGCGAAATATCCCAAATCGCAATAGTTCCATCAACCGAAGAAACGGCAGCAAGTGGGAGACTGTTTTAGTGACAGAGTAAATGGCCGACTCCTTTCCAACTTGACGATAAGTAACTCAACTGTGGCGAAAAACCGACAGACTCAACAGAATCCTCCGCCTTGGAAATGCTCCCCAGCGGTTTCCCCGTCACCAAGTGTACAAGACAACTCGACCCATCTTGTCCACCCGCAAGAACAACCTGACTATCCGCATGCACCGCAATGCTCGTCACTGGCGCCCCATTCAAGAATCGCGCATCGTCGGGTCGGAACTGTGTCTTCACAGTGGCGTTACGTGGATCCCAGTTGAAGAGGAGACCATCATCTCCACCAGAGACAATACTTTTCCCGTCAGGTGAGAATTGACCGCAAGAAACAGATGATGCGTGGCCAGTGAACACATTCATGCATTGACCCGAGGGAATGGACCACATCCAGAGTGTGCCATCCGCGCTTCCACAGAGGAGGGCATTACCGCGCGGGTGCCAGTTGAGCCACTATTGTACGATTAGTGAAGAATTTGATATGGAAAAAAGAGACGAACCGTGACTTCGGACGGTCCTTCCAAAAGCAGGATTTGCTCTCCCGAGAATGACTGGTACACAATGACGCGTCCATCCATACCGCCGGTCGCCAAAAACTGCCCATCGGCACTGAAACCACAAGCAACCACGGAATCCGTATGAGCTGACAAGTTTGATGTTTGTGAGCAACACGGGGGTCACTGGATCGCGTGCAATCTTGTACGTACCCGCCAGCTCGCGCACCACGTCGCCCGAGCTTGCGCTCCATACGAAAGCCTTGTCATCACCGCCACCTGTAACTACCACGTCCTCCCGCACACAGACGCTGTAGACGGGCTCCTTGTGCTGGAAGAAGCCGCTCCACGTGTCCACGCGCTTCAGGCCAAGAAGAATCTCCTCATCTCTGTTCAATAATTGTAAGATTGTACGATCTTTAACTGCGAGGCTCCATGATATGCCAGAAGGCTAGCCCCACTCACCCTTGCTCGTCCGCAACCTCGTCGTGCTCGTCAATCTCAATGTCGTCATCGTTCTGGTCTCCATAGTAGTCCTCGTCATCCGCCTCAAGCTCATCGTAGTCGGTGTAATCGTCAGGATCAGGGACGGCTTTGGGCATTGGTGTGTTTTCGAAATCAGCTTGGAAGTCAAAGAAAAAAACAAAGTGTGCCTTCATTAAATGCCTAAAAGCCTCCTTAGATTACGAATTTGAAAACTTGGCCTCATAGAAAGGGTGTGCAACTGTGGAAATGTAAGTCAAGATTAAGTCTAACTGAGAGGTGAGGCGATGCAATAAATGACCTCCAAACACAGGGCCTTAACGATTTACCTTGAAAATCTAACAGATTTCCGTGAGCACGCTCGTCCCTACAGTGAAAATCCACATCCCCGCTTTCTCTTTCACACGTCTGTCAAGTTTTTCAGTGAGGAGTTAGAACCATGCAAAAGCAATGCCCGCAAAATTTTGAAACATATTATGACTCCGTCTGGAATACAGTTGACGATCTAACCAAAGCCAGAGGCTCCTTCAACAAGAACAGGCCAGAACTTGAAGGAGCAACAATGATTGCACCGGCCTCAGACCCGGCTAGGCGACAGAGCGACAAGTACCTTATCATTGAACATGACAGCGAGGACGAAGTGGACTCAGTTAGCGTCTCTGCAGGTGATTCTAACAAGACAGACACGCGAATCGTCCTCCCAGACGCATCCAAAGTCGCAGCATCCCGACAAACCATGCAAAGGCTCCGCGAACTTGTGCAAGGAAATCGGGTAATGCCTAGCCTCTTTGCAATCCCAAAAGTCCCCATACTCGCAGCTTTCACCGGCGAGCAACGCGTCACGAACGCAGTCACCGCCATTCGTTAAGTTTACCCAGCACGATGCACACAACTCTGATACTTTTCACAGAAGCTTATATTACGCATCTTGGGTATAACCACTTTGGAAGCCTTTTTCGCATACGCAAGGGTGCGACAGGCCGTGAGCTCATGAAAGTGGCTGCAGAGATTCTCAAATACGGACTGCCAATCAAATGTCTAGAGGCTGTAGTAGTCGCCACCTTCCTGACAAATGACCTCCTTGAGCTTGACCGATATGGTATGTGCGCGGCATTTCCAAGCGCGGTGTTGACACTCCAGAATCAGCTATAACCTTCAAAACAATATGTCAAGGTCACGTATACCGCCACATTATTCTCGCGGTCAAATATGCATCACAATGGGGTGCTTTGGGCCTCAGCCGACGCTCGAACTTGATGGACAAGCCGATGGAATTCGAAACTGTAGATGATCTTGTCTCAGAATACAGGCGGTGCTACAACGGTAACTTTCATGAGGTCGTCAAGGTAAAGTTAGGTGGTGTCATTCCACATGAACATGCAGGGAACACTTCCTTTCCGTGGCCAGTGAGTTGACACGTTTCAATTTCTCACTTCTGACGTTCTCATCAGAGTCACATTCTGAGTCCGAAGCGAAAATCATCGATCGTCGAATAGTTCTGCCATGAAACCTCCAGAGTCACCTCGTTCTTCACTTCGGCACCTCAAAACAATAAGACAGCAGTGTATTTTGAACATTACCAGAACTTGGGGAAAAAGGCCCAAGACTTCTTAAAGTATTCCTCCGCGCCGTCCTTCTTGCGCAAGCTTTTCTCCTTGCGCGTCATGTTGCCCATAAACATGAGAGTCATGACCATCCCTGGAAGCACCCACGGGAACCAATGCTGACTCATGAGAAAGTAGCTTCCGTAAATCATCGTCTCGCCGAGGTAATTCGTGTTGCGACTCTTGGACATCCATCCATCCGAGATGAGGCCCTTCTTGTACTTGAGCTGAAAGTGGCGCTGCGTGTCCGTGCCCATCATGAGAACCATGCCGATACTGTGCATAGCGATGCAACTGGCGGCGAAGAAGGGTGTGACTTCGACAAATCGACTAATGCAGAGGTAGTCGGCGGCAAGGTATGTAGTCATAATGGTGGCAGTCAGGATCGTGGATTCGATGGGGACGTTGGCCTCCCATTGAGGGTCGGGAAAGAGGCGATCCTGCCGTGGGGAAATGGTCAGCTGCTTCCATCCAATGAATCTAGAGAGTCCGCACCTTCACAATCCAGAGAATTCCATAAGTGCCGTGCATAGCAGTAAAGATGGACGCAGTCCAACTGTAGTTGCGATGGTACGCCATCAGTCCAACACAGAAGGGGAGTGCAGCAAACTAGAAACAGGACGTCAATAACGGTGATTAGACTTGCATATATCTCCAATCACCTTGAATGTGTTGATTACGTCCTTTGCTTTGAAAGGCTTGCTGCGCTTTTTGAGGTCTCCCAGGCCAATGCCGGGAAAGCCTCGATAGATGATAATGTCGGAAAGCTCAAGGGCTCCGTTAATCAGAAAAGACATCAGTTATGAGGCTCCAGCAGCAGGACTATAGCAGGGATGTGTGTATGAGGCTTCTGTGAATGAAAAACTTGGCAAAATGTTGTTGGTTCCAACTTTCAATCTCCCATGATGAGACGATCCAACGATGAGATGATCCAACTAAAGACATTTCAATCCAACAAATTAAACAAGACCAGGCTTTGAGTTATAGTTTTTCTATTCATTTGGGTAAGCTTAGTTTGGAAACCATCTCTTGATGCAGAACTATTCCGATTAGAATAGCAGGACTCTGGTGGCGACACGGTTTACTATTTATGCACTCCGTAATTCAGCGCGCAAACTATTGCGGATTGAAGGAAACTTTTGATTTATAGGTTATCCGATCTCGATGTTTTCGCAATGACATGTATTTGTTGCACCATGATGAAAATCTTCAACCAGTGAGGCATTCTTTCGGAAAAGACGCTGTACTCCGGCGACATGCAACAGCTCAGAAAGGAAGCCCGTACACATACGCCACGAGCGTTTAAACCGTCCAATTCACGGCACGATCGCCCAGACTCATTTGAGTGACTGTCATTGCAGCGTGACAGGCAGCACAGCGACGACACCAAATGCGGTCAATGGCTGATCCGTCGGAATGATGTACCAAGACGCGAAAAAAATAGGAGCAACCCCCTTGGGAGACCTACCTCTCATTTCGTGTTGCTCACAACGTCTGTATTTGCGCCGCTGTCGCGTTGCTGCTGGTTGCAGAAAGGTTGAGAGGGTGGAGGCCGGACGCGGGCCAGGCAGTCTGCGTTGTTGAGGAAATCGTAATAGACTACTGCACTAGCAGTTGTCCTGGATGTTGCGATTTTGAGGAGGAAGATGCCTTTGAGGGACGACATTTTCTTTCGTGCCAGAGAGTGTCTTGTTGATGAGAGGCCCGGTGCTGATGTACGATGTTGGTTCCGCTCTCTATTCAAGAGTGATGTACATAGAGGTTCTTTGGGCTGGAACAACATTCGATTCGACAAAAAGAGTCCGATAAGGCAGACGCAAGACGGCGGCGCCATCAAAAATTAAACACTTGATGGTGGCAATATCCTATAAAGCTTCAGTACAAATATTTTAAGAATGGAAGAAAGACTTTCGAAGTCCAGTGACGGCCGAAACATGAGCAGCCATGGTGGCCGACCGAGCAAGGCGGAGCTGATTGCGCAGATGTTTGCGGGACAGGGAATCTGCGGAGAGGCGAGCGGGGCCTGGGACAAGGCGGACGCAGGGAAGGACCTGGGTCACCCGGCCGACGAGAACGTCGATCCGGCCGCCTTTGCGCTGTACCGCGACAACGTAATGACGCTGGCTGAGCTCGGTTCGTTTCTTAAGCTTAACTTAGAAAAAACGGGGCTCACGTGCCGTTGTTGAACGCAACAGATTCGGTCCCAGCTTCTTCGTCACCCTTCACAGCATCCATACCCTCAGCCTCAATCTCCTACCTCGCCCCCTTCTCCACGCCAATGCGGTATGTATTCGAAACAATGCTTCGTTTACTGGGCAAGCTTACCTGCCATCCAGGCACATTACGATCGCGAAGCCTGCAGACCTGTCCTTCCTCCAGGACCTTCAAGAGAAACTCAAGAGCTTTACAATCACAACCCCTAAACCGGCTCATGTTCTACAACAGCAACGGGATGCTCAGTTTGACTTATACGCCTCGCCCGCGTTCAACAAACTGCTTCAGGAGAATAAGGAGTGCGATGAGCAGGTACTTTTCGTGCGACCCTTACGATTAGCGAAGAACTAGATGGAAGCAGAGAAGCGTAAGGAAAGAAATCTCGATTTATGCCAGAGCGAAAAGTAGAGGCGATGGTGTCAGATACTCCCCGCAAAGATATCAAATCTTGAATGCGTTCTCATTCGTTCCATGGCTTGAATTATAGGTTGAGCGACTCCGGCAGGAAGAGGAAGAAGCCAAGAAACGGAAAAAGAAAGACCCGTTTCCTCCCCTTACAGCTGAGATACTCGAATTTGTGCGTGTAGTCTTGAGTTCCTCTCCTTTGCAAACTTAAAGTGTTGTTATTACGCAGGTCAAAAGGTGCACTGGACCTGGCCCTAATCCCGTTGTGTCTGGTTTCTCTGTCGATCTCACACGGGAGGACATACGGACACTGGATCCAAAAACATGGCTGAATGATGAGGTACATCCACTTATGTTTTGAAATGCGCTCACCTCTCGGGACAACCCAGATTATTAATTTCTACGGCCAACTCATGATGGATCGCGCAAAACGGAATCCAGATCAATACCCTAAAATTCACTTTTTCAACACTTTCTTTTACGAAACCCTCAAAAAGGGATACGCCGGCGTGCGGCGGTGGACCAAAAAAGTTTGTTCCCCTCCTCCTCATCGCGATCCACTTGATGAACGCAAATTCACACCCACGCAGTTCGACCTCTTCAGCCTCGACTACGTCATCATCCCTGTGCATATGGGCATGCACTGGTGCTGCAGCGTCATCAACTTTCGTCTCAAGCGCATCGAATACTATGACAGTTTGTATGGCGGCAACGCGCTGCTATTTCGCCTCTATCGCGGGTATCTGCAAGCTGAAAGCCAGGACAAGCGCAAAAAGCCATTTGATTTTGACGAGTGGACGGATTATTGTCCCAAGGTGTGTTTTGCGTACGAGATTGTTCGTTGGAGTTTAACCCAATCGTCATGCAGGATATTCCAGGGCAAGAGAACGGACACGACTGCGGAGTCTTTACATGCATGTTCGCAGAATATGCGAGTCGCGGAGCCGACTTCGATTTTGCTCAGCGACATATGTCTTATTTGAGGCAGCGAATGGTATACGAGATTTGCACTAAGAAGCTGCTTGTCCAGTAGAATGTTGAGTGGTGGGACTGCCATTTTAATTTATGTATGATGTTTTGAGTCGCAGCGTACCGGGTTTTTTCTGGAGGTCATTTACTCATAGGAAGAGGATATAAAATGGAGGAAAGAGAACTCTTGTCTTGAAAGGACGAAGAAAAAGAAACTATAAGATCCCGGCAATGAACACCCCTTGACCATTCCTCATTGCTCCGAGTTCACGCGAATGTCATTTGGAACCTGTCCGAGAGTGGTCAGTAACAGGCCAACACAAGACCCAGCCGAATTGACATGGACACTCACTAATCTGAATTCATCTTGATAAACGGCCAACATCTGCACGGCTTTGATCGACACATAAGGCTGATCAACTGACGGATTCTTGGTGTTGACGCTGTAGAGAATATTGGGAGCAATAACCGTCGCCAAGTTTGGTATGTCCATCTTGTTGGTCTCTTTGAATTGAGCAACATAGCGCATGAACTGCAACAAAATTTGTAGCAAGTCCAAATTTTGACGCGGTAGCAAGCAGCAAAGAAGATGCAAGACGCGCTTCTTTAGGTTGGGATCGTCAAAGTCTGTCAGTATGGCTTCGTCAGAAACAGTTTCGCAAAATAAATCTCGCTATGATAAGCTCACTCTGAGACGCAATAAAAAGAGGATGGAGCTTGGAAGTCAGCAGTGGGTCAGGCATATCGCGCAGAAACTTCTTCAAAAGAGCAGCCACTTGAATGGAGCTCTCCTCATCAAGCCTGTCCAAAGTGGGGTTCAAGTCGAATAGCTCAGCAGTCTCTTTAAGTCGCCGAATGTTGCCATTCTTTCTGAAGACTCCTTCCACGGACATATCTGCTTGGAGGTGAGCAACAAATCGTCCCGACCAATCAAAGTCTCTCACCAAGATTTCGCATCCGCTGAATGCACAGCTCAACAAACTTGGGTATCCTCACAGTTGCATCATCGAATATCAATTGCGTTTCCACGCCATAATCTTGAACAAGAATCGCGAGTGGGACCCCAAATGTCCCCGCTAGATTCGAGAGCAATTCAAAATTAAGAAAACCATCATATGAGGTAAGTTTCTCACATTTTTTGACTGGAACCGCAGCCGCCTTCTTCCCAACGTTTCCCCCCTTCATCAACCTGCTCCAAACAGTCACTTTCGTGTCGGAAGAATTACCCGAATCCATCTCCAAATCTGGCAGTTTGCGCCCTAAAATATTCTCCAACTGCGTCACCGCCATTCTCCGAATGGAAATACGGTCCAACGCACTCTGCTCCGCGAGTAACCGCATCGGGTATATTCCGATCCATGCGACCACCGATACTCTTAATCGTCTGCAGCGGGTCGAGCGGGGGCAGATTCTGAAACTCCTCCATAATTTGTGGGTTATGCACGTGGTTTTCGTCATCGCTGGGGCCAAGCTCATCCGCGCTTCGATACTGCGCGAAGAGGTGAACATAGCTACCCGAGCCTCGGATAGGTTCATCCACGTCGGTCCCAGGGTCGGATTGACCAAAGCGAGGGTCTAAAGCGAGGTGAGGGTGACAACTATGGGTCTGAAAAAGAAACGCCATTATCACCTTGGGCATTCAAGAGCGTGTACAGCCGTCCCAACGAGCAAAGTAACAAAAAGCTAAACTGCTGCAGCTGCGTCACGCTCTTAAGCGTCCCTTCTCCATCCGGACATGCCCCCGTTCTATGCACATTGCATCGGAAGCATAGATCGCTCCGCGCGTTAGTGGTCAGGAGAGAAACATGTCTGTCAAGCTGTGTTCTTTGCTATTGCGCTTCTCTAGGGTCATGAGCAGACTCAAGAAGTCCAGGATGCATGTGTCGGAATCGAATGTGCGTTCTTGTCGCTTGCATTTGAGTGGATTGACGACTTCACCATCTTTAACGCCCCATTCAACGCCAGTCGAATCAAGCTCTTTAATGTATTTGCCATAGATAAGACCAAATTGATCATCTTTACACGATGCTACTCCCGCTTTGGTATGTTCATCCCATCCAAGGGCAAAGGCTGACTTAACAATGGGAAAAAATGCACAATCCGCGTGGCAAGCTGCCTCGGCTCTTTCCGATTCGCTACAATGCCTTCTGCGGGTCCCCCAGACTCAGCCAACTGCGAGTCAATCGCGTTGATCCCCTTAAATAGGGCGTCGACGTACTCAATGAACTGATCCAAACATACTTCAAAAAGCTGCGGTTTCCAAAGTGAGCCACGATGTTACCAATGCAGGTTGCGCTCGATTCTTCAAAGTTTGAAACGACCGTCAATTTTGTCCACCTTGGCGAGAGTCAGGGGTTGCCGGGAGATTTCGGCTGTTGTTGAAATTAAGCGTTAGGAGAGTTGAATGGGGGTGTGGCTTTGTTATTCCCTTCACCTTCCGGATCTTGCTTGCTTAGCGTGGTTACATGTTCATGCTGAAAGTTGGCTTTCACATTCCAAAGCTGATTGTCCGAGTTACAAGACTAAACCATTTATAGAACCAATTGGCTAACCTTATAGATCATGTAGCATTGAGGGTGCCATTGGTACAAGACACCCTCCTTCCGCATTTCTACGAACTTTTTGAGAACCGCAGTTTGACATCCACCGCATTTAGCTGCGAAAAGCACAGAGTAGTGGAACAGGCAGTAGACTGCAGTGATACCATTTTTCGTTTTGATCGGCAGGATTTGACTCTTCGTTGTTAAGAGGGGGAGAAATGCTTTGTTCCAAAAGAACGTTCCATTTCGTTGAAGGCATGGCATGGTCCAATCTCTATTCAAGCAAGAAGGTATCGTGTATCCTGTGTGCAGATCATACGGTTCCTCACTTCGCAATGTCAAGGAAAAGAGTGATCTGATTTGTAGGAACACACACTTGAGCGCCATGGTATCCTCTGAAAGGTGATCCGCAAATTCCCACTGAAAGTTGATATCAGGAATAAAACTTCCACATGAGAATGAATGAATGCGCGACAGAGCCTCATCCTCAGTTCCATGTCCATGAAAATCTATCGCGGCTAACTGCGCCCTCAACACCTCCAATTTAATTATTATGATCCGTTTCATGCGGCGATGCATAGCAACCGGATCGCGCGGAAGGGTAGGTACCTTATCATCGGGTTCGTAGTGTGTGAATCGTGCTGGCGAAAGACCTTTGAACACGTGGCAACCAAAGTGTTCCAGATAGAACTTCTTGCCGACTGCATTGATGTGGGGACCGCGCAGGACGAGTCCGCACTTGGAGCAGAGCAGGCCATGTCAGGCAAAGTAGCGTTTTTCGCAGTACACTTCTGGATGATGCTCGTCGTTTGGGTCTGGGTAGAAGGGAAAGAACTTTTCGGCAACGAGTGTTTTGCATTCCTGGTTATCGTGAGTGTGTGTGTGGTTGAGAAAGGGGAGTCCGCTGAAAGGCCCCGGCCATCCGGACACCTCCAGGGCTTGAGATGGGCAGCCACATGGGCCGCCAAGAGGGAGCAGACCTTGCATCGGAAGCAGTCAATGTGGTAAAACAGGCCCAGCGCACGCACGCTCTGTCCGCTTACAGTCTGTCCGCAGCTGGCGCACACCCGCACTGACCCCGTCGACCCACCCGCATTCGGCGCAACCCCTCCGTTATTCTCGCTTGCACTGCCAGTTTCGGTCATTCGTGGGTGGCTGCGTTGGTGGAGGACTGGGCAAGATTGCTTATGCAATTGCTTTTCTCCTTCCTCCCCAAACAAACACTCCCGATGGCAGAACAGCGACATTCTTCCAATGGCCTAACATTTGTCATACCGCGCGTCCGCTCACTTCGCCGGTTTGAACGCACTTGTTGAAATTTGCATTCATTTCAACTTCAATGGAGACATATCTTGTTACAGTACAGCACAACCAATGAACGGTTTTTAACAAGAAAGAGTGATTTCTCAAGTAACTTTAATATATATTTTTCCTCACATCCTCACCGGGCCAGCAAAATAGCATGTGTGAGGCCATATGTACGTATCGAGCAGTTTCGCCAATTTTAACCGGCAAACAATGCAGCCTATCTTCACTGCCAGCTAAAATTAATGAATCTCAGGCAGAGTGGTTCGGTCACAGCCACTTGGCGGATAGGCAATTGACTGGTAGCCGAAACAAAATCACAGTTGCAAGAATGGCAGAGGACTGATCTTTAGAGTTTAATTGGGATTTTTATCGGAGTGCATTGCGATGGAAGATAAACCCGGTTGCATGGGAATTCCACTCAGCCGACTTAGCAGCGGTTTCCGCCTGCCATCGATACTCAATAAAAAATTTCTCCTCAGCAAAATAAAAATCGTATTCACTATGATCATACTGCTTATCAACCCGAAGGAACTCGATTTTCAGTATTTGCAGGTGGTCTGAAGCCACGTGTAGCAGGGAGTGTAGGTCTGCAGCTATATACTCGCAAGCAAAATTCGGAAGCTCATCATACCGGAGACTGATAATTTTGATGGGAGGCAAGGTCGTCAGCGTTTTTATCGAAGGTAGCCCTTATGCCGTGCACTTGGAGTTGAAGTAATTTAAATGGCAAGAGTTGGATAGCCTCAAAGTGGTGTAGGAAGATGCCGTGACATATGCTCAAGCTATTAAATTTATTCCTCGTTGAAATAGGCTGGTGAACATGTCAGAAAGAGGAACATCACCTCTTACGTCCACATCCACATGAAAATATTTAGAAAGGCAAGGAAGCAAGTAGTCGTACTCTTCCCACGTATTGACAGACATTTTGGTGTCCTTTTCATACTGTCGAAGAAGCTTTGCAAGCTCGACAATCGCATCAATGTTGGAGTCAGCGTCAGATTCCGTTTGAGTCACACTTCGCAAATCAAGAGTGGGCCACAGGTAGGAACCCCACGCTGCAATGGACTTCTACGAGATTATTTTATCTCCTGCATTGATGATAATAGGTGGGATGTGGCGTATCCTGGCAGGGCTCCGCAAAAGGCGAACAAGATCTGCACATGATCAATCATGGCAATAATCTTATGTAGTATCTCTGGTGGCAATAGGACAGGTCTTGAAGCGGCGGTGTGTAGCTTCCTCTGCGTAGACTCACAAGAATCGTGTCTTTTCGCTTGAACGATGTCATGAACAAAGCATGGCCGAAAGTGGGTTTCAGTAGCAACTTCCATCTGCTGCGGCTGTGGTCTCAAAATAACTGCCTGTCAGCCGAATAGCAAAAGTGAAACACGAACATATCGAGAAACGAGGGGGTTTTTCCAAAATTTCTTGAAAGGAAAAAGAGAAGGCGCGGTAAGGAAAATACCTTACGTTGGGGTTCTGAGTGGGAGAAGTTGCATGTGGCTTCCTCAGCGAAACGATTATTTCTATTATTGTTTTCTCCGGATTATTCCACCAACTCAAAGTGCAGTAAAACCGTACTTGAAAAAGCAATGGAAGCGAGCCAACTGTGTGTGACGGCGGGGGTGTCTGTGGGCCCTTTTGCGCTGGGCCAGTCTCTGAATGCGGCGACCGCGGCACTGCGCACCCTGGCGGCCACATTCCACGCGAGAGACGGGACCGAATGCGCTGTGAAGCTGGTGGTTGATCAGAAAGTACCGTACCGTTTGGAGCCACTTGACAAACAGCCTCCAGCCTTACAAACCACCGCACACACAGAACCCTGCTACAACAGATATTCTTCTCATTGCGCCCTGGCTCGGACTTTGCTGCCGCTTTGACCCGAAAGACCAGGTGTGTGCGCCCTTCCTCCGTTTCCTGTCCGCCTATCACCGGTGTAAACCCCGTAGTAACCCGCGTGCACCATGGATCAATATTAGACGCTCAGGCTAATTGAGCTGTACTCGCTGAACGCGCACTCGCTCCCACTCGCTATTTCAGTGGGAGGCCACGAGCTCGCGTCACCACGCGCAATCCCAACACTTCAGGCGGTCTTCAAACGCCTTGGTCCAACGTACCCAGGTTGCCACATTCCAGAAAAGAACGAGTTTTGCCTTGGCTACCCAGGCCTCGCCCTCCTTTTTCCAATCCCTCCAACATCCACCTTGTCAGACACCCACGCCACCGTGTCCACAGATCTCCTCCTCACCACAGCAAAAACTCAACCTGTCGCATCCCGCCTCTATGTTTTTAACCCAACAGCCAATGCTACTGCCATCACGCCAGACTTCCTCTCCCTCGCCCATCCCCCGCTCTTATCGTCACGCGCCGCCGCTCTCCTCCACGCCCTCCCCGGCCGCGGAATCTCACTCCCCCATAGCGGCGCAAACCTCTCTTTCGGTGCCTCCGCGCAAGACGTACTAGCGGCCCTCGGCCCGGCAAGCGACATTTACCTCGCCTCTGCGCGCGACAACGTTATACCCACCGGTGCCGTCGCGAGTCCATCGAACGTGTCCACGAGCCAGGAAATCAAAGAAAGCGCTATATGGAATTATTTCCACTTGGGGCTGGACGTTGTAATGGACGCAAACACGGGCAACAGCGTGATAGAGCGATTCGTGCTGCATACCAACTTGCCCATGCATTATAGTTTTGGGCGATATGTGCGTTGTCGTTTTCGGATGCTTCTGAACCACGGTGCAGTCTTGCTTATTTTTTGAGTGCGATCAAGGTAGGACCTCTCTCCTGACTCTATCCACGTCGAAATCTTTCCTGCAGATGGCGATCGCGGACATCTCATTGACGCGTCCAGTTCCTGGTCTAGTGTGCAGAAGCTGTTGGGTCCTCCCCCGAGCCACATGGTCTACAACAAGGCCATGGGCAGCAGCCCTTTCGGCGGCAGCGAGTACTTTGGATACGAAGGACTTATCTTTGAGGTGCGCGAATCTAAGTCCGTATTTTTTCATTTGTATTTTCTCACGATGCCTACCCCAACAGGTTGTAGATGGGAATCATGTGGCATCCATCGTCATGTTTCGTGTATGAAGGGTATGGAGTTTGCGCATGCTTTGATGATGAAGAGGTGTCAACGTAAATTATAAACGAAAAAAATCGTGATTCTCCCAAAACCCCCTGATCCTCCAACCCAAGCGATGATGAGAAAGCTGGATTGCAGGCAGTAATAGTAACTGGATGAAATCAACAAATAGTGTTTGAATTCAAGCATGAGTAACTCGGAAGAGCACAATCAATTTAGGATTAGGAAAACTTCAGTTACTCAAGTCCCATTTTTAGAATATTCGAGGCACCAGGGGCATTTGGGAACAAGTCCGACAGGGTTGGGTGAGGATACTAGTATTCATTGATACAGTTGGGCTGTTAAGTACAGCAAAGTGACTTCATCCTTTTTCTGTCCTTCAATCGATTTTTTCCTTCCGGTTCCACATTGTTTTGGGTTTGACGCCATTGCACAAATAACAAACCTGTCTTTTTACAAAATCTATGGCACTCGTCACCGTCGCTCTCGTCATAATCTGTCCTTCTTCCTGAGCTAAATGATCACAGCAACATTCCTTACCTTCCTAAGTTCGCACCAACGGATTCTTGATTCTCGTCACCTGTGTACAAAAATTGCATGCAGGAAACTACACCCTCATAGAAGTCCCATAAATCTCGAAGTGTTTCAAGTTATTGCAGTTATGTCACCTTTGGCTCTATGATAAGCATAAATCAAGTTACTGGATTCCACGCATTTTTTGTTTCTCATTGTAGTTACAATCGTCCTGTTCAGTCTACCTCACCTCAGAACGCTGTCTCCTGGATCTTTTTTGATCGGTTTTCTTTGCGGTGCGGACTTATTGCACGCATCCAATTATTTGGTCCTTGGAGTGACGGAGCTTGTTTGGCCCGACACTCCTCACAGTCCTGCTGTGTGCAAGGCTGTCATGATCACTATCGGTTCGCTCGTGTCCATCAACCAAGTAACAGGGCTCACGGCTTTTCGTTTTCTTCTCACGACACTGCACCGAGGATTGTTGCAGCGATCTGTGGCGCAGTTCTTGTGATTCCCACCTGCTTTATTGACTTCGCATATTTTTCCATCTACCGCCGCGTTTCGTTTTCCTTCTGATCTTTGAAAGGAGCTGTGGTTTCGGGCGTACCACACCCTTCTACTGAAAGCTTTCCTGAAGTCTCAGTAAGAGAAGCTGGCAAATACTCCGTGTTTCGTGAAGACGAGGCAAGAAAAGGTAAGCTACTGATACAAAGCATTGCTGTGGTTTCTGTCATGTTGTTGGGATGGGGCCCATACTTCCTTCTCGGCATATGGGAACTTGTTGCGGGTGCTCCTGTGCCTCTGAAGAATGTTCAGATAAACGCCGCAGTCAATCCCATTGTTATTTTCATTTTTGACGGCGATATTCGATCAAACTTGATACACTGCCTGAGAGAGTAAACACAGACCTGTATGGATCGGATCCATTGGCTCTGAGAGTGGTGGTCCTTTGCAGCGCAGCCATCTTGTTCAATGCCGTAACTGTATTAATGAACCTAGTCCTGTGAGCAATCTATCTCCAAGATTATTTCCACTGATTTGGTACGGATGCAATTTACTTTGGAACGCACAGCATTCTCAGCAACGCAGTTGAGCAAGTGCGGACATCAAGACCCCATCCACGATTTTGCGGGCTTATCGCCAAGGGTACTTGAGCAAGAAAGGGAAAAATCGGCAGGACCTCGTCCGTTTTCCCATCCCCACCGCTGACGTTGCACACGCTCCGTGTAATCCACCTCGCCCATTGCCCCACCTACTTAATTTGTATCACATATATACGGTCACATTTGCATACAATAAATGAGTGGCTTTTGAGTGGTCTGCTCGTGACTGCGCATTATTGGCTGCCTCGCTTGGTTTACGCCCCAAAACGAGATGAACTCCTTTCAAAACGGCAAACTTATCCGGTAATTGCGAAAATAATAATAATAGCCATTGCCCGTCCTCGTCCAATGATAATATGGTCTTTGCAAACATTTTTGTCTAAAGAAATCGCTTGAACGCATTGCAAATGACAACGGTTACCAGCGAATCCAACAATAACCTTTTCAATGAAATCATCGCGCATCTGCGTCGATAAAGAGTTTTTGACATAGAGAAACGCCTGTCGTGATCCTGTCAATGCACTATGTGGTGTTGGGGGTAGTGGGCTGTGTTCCCGATTTCACAATCAGTTCGAAAAACTCACGTTCGCATCACATGAATTACAAGCGTGAAAACGAAATGGGAACTTGGTAGCTCAAAGAGCTCGTGCTGCTTCCCTCGCAATCCAAAGCTGAAGGGTCGTTGGACTTGGGTGGTACGAACACAAAGCCACACTTTTTTGCGTAGTCATAAATAGATCCGATATTAACTTGCGACCATTAGCTTGCCGTCTCACGACTACTGGGAAAGTCACTGCTATCACCGCGTGAAAAGGCATTCGGAGCCTCATCGAGCTCGTTTCCAAATGTCGTGCAACGCCCTCGACTAAGTTTACAAAAGGAAGACAGAAGGAAGAAAAGCAAATGGAGGCTATCCTTTCCAGTCTATCCTTCATTTCAAACAATATTACCTACAAACATGCTGTTTATCAGAAACAAGAAACAAGGACAAGCTAAATCGATACAAGTGTCTTAGGCCCAGTAAGAAACTTCCAGCTCCACGACATCATCATGCCATTCACTTATGTCGTCTCCCTGGTAGGACTGATCCATGTGGTGGTGCACGACATGATGCACACACGCCTCCAATTCCAATGCCTCAAACTCCTTCCGAGAACATGGTCGCCTCTCCGCATCGACAATTCGCACCTGCAATGCACCGCCCCAGGCAGTAGCCCAATGCTCTTCATCCAAATCAAGCAACCCCGTCGCCTGCATCGCATCTGTAATCTCCACGTTGCCCGCAAGACGCACCGACATTTCACGCGAATCCACCATCGCAAAAACGTAGCTCTCGCCCGCGAACTGGCCGTGCACGTACACTTGAACAAAGAAGGGCTTGCCCAGCGAGTTCTTGTCCACTTGGAAGTGCACGTAAGCGCCGTCCTCGGGCCCATTGTCGTACGTTGACAGGGTCCACGTTCCATTGTCGTATGCGTCAGGTTTTTCATATGCCGCACGATGGATTCCCGCGGCTACCCAGGGTTTCATCGCAACCGCCTTGCGGTCCCTGCGGCGGTTGTTGGAATTCGTTTCATCAGAGTATGTTTGCAGCATCAGGCTCTGAAGTGTGTCCGCGTCATTTCCATCCAAGCCAGAGTATCCATATCCGAGAGAGCTAGTTTGCTTGGCATCGGTCGCAGTCCAACTGCCGCTGCTGCTCTTGCGGAACGGCTTGAGTCCTTGGCCAGCGTGGCTCGCATCAGGGAAACCATTGAAAATACGCTCGTAAATTTCAAGGAGACGGTCCACGTTGGCGTGGTGGAAGAAGAAGATGGGGTCATACGCCTGAATCGTGTTGCTTCCATTTAGAACACAGCCAATAGAACAACATTAGTACAAAAATGCAGCTTACCGCAGTGTCTGGATCTCCCATGTGTCCACCAATGGCACCATGCACCTGGTCGTGAATGTATTCCAGGGAGTGGTAGTTGCCCGCACGTTTTGAATGTTCTTTGTCACTCGCTGTAACCAG
>MU614851.1:0-33219 GCA_025201725.1 Chytriomyces sp. MP71 | reverse complement strand
CAAGACCCTCTTTCTGCAGGTATATAAGAGCTGCGCCGAAATCCGCTCCACCATAAGACGGATTCGCAACAAAGTGGATGTTGTGAGCAGCAGACTGGACTTTTTCGACATAAATTATGAGAATGATAAAATTGGAGGAAACAGATCGGAGCAAGTTTCTATACAATCTGTCAGACAGCAAAATCAGAGACAACGAAGGGCATCCTCTGCATCAGCTCACCTTGTTCTTTCCCCTTCCCCGCCAGATTCCGGAAGCTCCTGTCTGATTCCCGAAATGAGAATGGACCATGCTACTCTTTCTTCTGTTGCTCCAACATTAGTTGATGACTTCAAAGAAACCAAACGTCTTCTCGCTGAGTTTGCTGAATTGTTTGATAATACGCAAGAAAATAAATTAACTAAAATACAGGTAATTCCGTTGCCGACGCAATGCGGACAACTAATTCGGTAAAAAACAAGAAAAAGAGTATATTTATGTGATTTTACACCATAAAATGAGTATTGTGGGCGTATCGGGGGTTATGTTTATTAAACCTCGCCTTCCTGAATGTCCCATCATCGCGCTCTATGACTACGCGAAATGCCTCGCGCGTATTACCCTGATAATTCGCATTCACGGGCGTGCCCAGGCGTACGGAGGAATATTCTTTGGCACCAATTAATCCCATATTTATTCGGTTATTCATTGAAAGAGGTTTTCTGTCGTATTGTTTTATTTTTATAAATAGCCTTCGTATAACAAATTGAGTATTAAACAAGTCTAGAATTTTTACATGAGCTTCCCACCTTTATTACCACTTCAGTCCAATCGAGTTCCATAAGTTAGCCAGGGAGAAGAAAGGAGGTGGAGGCGGAGCCGCTGGAGCCGCTGGGGGCTTGTTACTTGGCATTTTGAACCAGACGGGAGGAGGCAAGCTTGGCGGAACCGCGCCAAAGATCCAATACGCCGGGTTCCAAGTCGGGTCCGGAAGCGGTGGAACACTGGATCTCGTTTGAACGTCTGCAAGAGTAAAAGATGTCAGGGTGCCGCTGGAAAGCTAAATTGGAAGGGCTTGGGGGGAACTCACAGAATCCAGCCATGCCCAGACACCCGAACGCAGCAAACAAGGCCCACGCGGGACCCGGAACATCCACTGTCCGCGGCAAGACAAGCCCGTCCATGCATGCATTCACAATTTCGACAAATCCCGTACACGCAAACAGGTCAATTCCTACTGCGACAAAGAATCCACCCCCGAATGATGTCCCGACCACAAGGGCCATGTGTTCCATGAAAAAAATGGTTGCCACGCCGAGGCCTGACATGGCCAGAATGAAGACCACGTGCGTGGTGAAAGTGAGTGTGCCGCCTACGCCGGTGAAAAGGAGCATGACGCCCCACATGAATCCGCTTAAGGCCCCCATGAGTATAACCGCTGCAACGGGAATCCGTTTCGTTATGAATCCGCCTTTGGTTGGGAAGTATGTGCGTTTGTAACTCTTGATGTAATCCCAAAAACTAACTCACTCGCCACACTGACTGGGAGAATGATAACAAAGTAGATCCAATCAGCGTACTGCCCGAAACTATGCCATCTTATCTGGAGTATGTCCAAAATTATAAACAAGAGTACACCTGTCAAATATATTCAGCAATGGCGAAACCATGAGCCTGTGTCCTACCAATCGTCAAGAATCCCGACAAGTACAGAGCTGGATAGTAAGCTCTCTTTCCCATGAATCCATAGGCGAAGCCTGCAATAATCAGGATCGCCCCGGCAACGCCTGCGGCAGGTGTCGGTGTGCGCGCAACTATCAAAACAAAGTAGACCGTTCACGACCGCTCCAAAACGTTGCATGAGCCCTCCTCACCAACAAGAGATCCACCATTTGAGAATGGATTTGATGGCCTGGCCGGTGGAGAGTTTGAGATGTTACTGAAAATGTTTGATACACCATTGCTTGTGTTGTTGTTGTACGCATTTGCGATCGCGTCCCCCACAGCTTGAGGCTGTGGCATTGCGGCAGTTTGTAAGAACAGGAGACAAAGCATAAAAATGATTGCGATGCGGTGCTGTGGGCGCATGATCAGGTGTTGTCACTTCTATGTTATTTGGGATTTGGTTGTTGCAAAAAGTGAGGGATTGTCAACAAAAAACAAACTGAAATCAGGTTCCTTATAGGACAGTCAAGTTGAATCAGCTGCTATCGACGTAGACTGCAAGACGGAGGATCCATCGGCATCGGCGTTGACGGAGTAACCGCGATTGAGTTCAAAAAAACTTTACTCGAGTGAGACCTTCCAAAGCTGATATACTTCACATGCAATCCATCCGATGTCCTCGGATGAATTTTCATACTCGCTTCTAATGGAAGGTTGGCCTATGTCAATCGCAAGGACTTTCAAACTCTCAATCCAGCCTGATTTGCGCTTTGTTGGCTGATTGCATTTAACGCTTCACGCGAAGGGAGCAACTGTTCAACTTCACCCTATGCACCACCTACTTTACTTTTACATTTCCCGTATACTCATTTTTATACGTCATAAATGTCTGGCATTTGGATGGTTGAGTCGTAACTACGAGTTATTTCTTGGGCTGCCCCAACTAGCCCGTTTGCGCCCCAAACAAGTTTGGTCCACAGCTCTTTGATCATGAACTAAGAGGAGGCGTGAGTCGCAGTGCCGTCTTCGCATCGCAGGCGCGTGGAATCCTGCTATGTATGGCTATGAGGTGATTTGGTTTAGAAGCCTGTTTGAGACTGTGCTCATTTGTGCCCAGAGTGTGCTGGTAGTGGTCGCGATGGCCAGGGTGTTGAAGGAGTGTGAAGGAGAGGTGCGGGAGTATTATTGAAATACACCTTTGTTGCACAATGGAAGGTGGTGAAGACGCTGAAGATTGTCAGGCAGGAGGTAAGAGTAGAGGCGAAGGGGAATGTTCGAGTTGGGAATGGAATACAGTTTGGAATCATTTGTATTTTTTACTGCCTTTAAACTGTAGCCCTTCATCTTCAGCCAAATAATGAACAGTAAGCTTGGTAAATGTCCTCAGAATCAAAACCTAACTGCTTTGAAAGCAACATGGGGATTCTCAATAAACTTCCGACACTCAATCACGCAAAGCTCGCGGAACCGCATATTCTGCGCTCCGCGTCCCTCAGAGGCTCCATTGGCTTCCCCTCTTGCCTCCATTCTCTGCATCGTATAGCTGAGTACTTGTTGCATTGTAGAAACCACCAATTCGCATGCTTGCACGACGCGCTCCCCGCCCTGCATCGACTTCAAATCCGGGCAGGTACCAATTTCATCGCGTTCACTTAGCCTCGCAAGCACAAGCGCGGCAAAAAGGTCCCCGGTCCCTGTAAAGCTTCCCTTCAGCTTGGGAAACTCGATACAGAAGCGCGTGCGGGAAGGTGCATGGCTCGCAAACAAAGTCAATTGCTCTGCTTCAGGATTTCCAAGATCCGTGCTCGTAATGATAGCCGTGTGCGGGCCTAGTGCGTGCAGCTGCTCGAGCGCGACGGCGGCTGTTTCCCGCGAAATCACAGCCGTGTCCGTGAGAAGACTTGCCTCGAAGCCATTGGGAGTCACCACGTCTGCGAGGGGTGCGAGGATATCGCGGTACATTTTCACGAGCTCCTTGGGCACGTAGAGTTTGTTGTCGTCGCCGAGAACAGGATCCATGAGAAACAGGAGGCTCGGTTTAACCGCCTTCAGCTTTCGAGCGAGACGAACAACCGCCTCCAAAATGGACGGGCGGCCGAGGTATCCGGTCAATAAGTGAGAATAAGAGGCGAAGATGCCGTTCGCCTCGAGGCCCTCCACAAGCGCATCGATTTGAGTACCCTCGAGACGCTCGCCCGTGAACTTGGCGTATCCTGTTCAGGTGCGAAGATTGGAGTGGTTTAAGGACGACGTATCCGGACCCCTCCGGATTCTGGCCACCACAGTAGACGTGGAACACTGACCCGTGTGGTTGCTGAACTGAACCGTATTTAGCGGATCCACGTGGAAGCCAAGCAGCTGCAGGGGAAAAGTGGCCGACTTGTTGCCAACATGGCTGTGTCAAATTGAAGCGGCATTGTGAGTCAGGACTGGGCTTCACTACTCTGGAATCAAACGCACCCGTGGACGACATGACTCTGCACGGAGAGCACGCGTTGGGCGTCATACGTGTGGTCCATTGTTGTGGAGGGATTTGTAAGCAACCGTCAACCTCAAGACCATCAGGAAAAGCCGTCTTTTCTTCATAATCAGGAAACAGGAAACGAATTCAACGTGGACTGCCATGAAACAAGTACTGTCTCCTTCTCCACTGTACTTGGGCTTTCTCCTGTTTTTGGCGCGCACCGTTTGAAAAACCCCTACAACGACAACGCCCTCGATCTGTTTGTTGAAACTGCAACGTGGCTAACGATTGCTCAAGACCTCGAAACATTCCAGAAGGGGACGCCGACTCGAAGCAGGAAAGGGAGTGAGATACGTGCCGATCAGAAAGCTGGCATTTCCTTTTCTTCCTCACGCTTGTATACATATAAATATCATAGCATTACCAAAAATTTAATTGTGATCTATGGCAATAATTAGTTTACAATTGACGGGTTGCCAGGGAACCCTCCGCAAGTCAATCAAAAATCACGTTGAACTATGATTTCCGCAGCGCAGTAAGCGACCCTTGGCAGCGGAGCAAGTCCCAACTGTTGTTTTTAACATTCGTCCCGGCCGCCGTACCAGAATTCTGAACCCGGTGAAGCCCGCGCCCGCCTCGACGACGCATGCGTCCATTCTGTCGCTGGAAGTGCTGATTGACGAGCAGCCGCTCCTGCGCGGGGCCGCCGACGAAGCGCACGGAACCGATCTCTCGGGCAGCGTGTGTCTGGTCCGTGCCTCGAATTGGTTGTGGCTTTCAGGGAGCTTGATCTGACCTAAAACATGTTCGTTCAGGCCCTCTCCGCACCAGTCGAGGCTAGCCAAATCACCATCTCGCTCTCAGGCGCCGCTTTGGAGAAATCTCTCCCGGGCGGATCAAGCAACGCCGCCACCCCAAACAACGCAATTATCGTCTTTGAAAGCTCGCGCCCCGTTTGGTCCGCAAATGCGACAAACAAGACACTGCAGCCAGGTGCACACGACTTCAGATTCATGTTCAAGATCCCCGGCACCCTCCCTCAAACGGAGGCTGGACGAGTGCAATACATTCTCACCGTGCAGATTGAGGACTTGAAGAAGGATATCGTTGCCTCATTTGTGGAGGCGGTGCGCATTCGCAGAGTTTTGGCAGGAGGTGCTGAAAGTGAGTTGGAATTGCCGGCGTACGACATTCCTCCGCCCGATCATGATGCTCAACCCATTGTTGGTTATGAGGAGGCCATTGGAGGAGGGGCGCCCCCGACTTCCGCAAACGGAGAACCCCCTGTTGCTCCAGGCGAGCTGCCTCCGTCATACGACTTTAAGGGCAAGACAAAAGCTTAATTATGCGCGTCAGTCATAATCTGTTGCCGCGCGATGACGTGCGCCCATTGTTATCCCTTCTTGCTATGTTTGCTCTCACTTCATGTTCTCCATATGGAAATAAACCCAGTCATCCTCACCACACTCAAAAATGGTATTCTGAAATCGAAGCGAAACAGAACCCCCAATAAAAAAAAAGAGTCTCTCCACAGAAATAATTCAACATACGTCCCACTTAAACTGCTTACACATTAAAACAACAACGCCAGAGCTCCCACAAACACACCAGAAACGCCGCTGAAAGTCCAGGCACCACTTTTGCTTGTGGTGGACGCCCCAGTCGCTCCCGCGCCAGCTGCACCTCCAGTCGAAACAGCACCCAAGGCAGTCGCTGTTGGCGCCACAAACCCGCTCACCACAGGCAATTCCAACGGCGCATTCGAGTTCACGCACTCCTTCGCCGTGACCACCACTTCGGGCTCATTGAAGATGTTGCGCAGGAAAGTGCGTGTGTACGTGGGTAATGCGTCCGGGTGCGTCGCGCTAATGAGGTCCGCCAGCATCACGTTGATCTCGATCGTACCGGCTTCAAATTCCTCGCTGCCGCCGTTGGTGGGGCTCACCTGACGATTGTACATGTAAATCTGTCCGTTGCTGACAAACTTGTGGGCCGAGGCACCTCCGAGGAATTCGGCACGGTCATTAAAGCTTGTGGCAAAGTCGGTACTGTTGACGTCGTAGAAGCTTTCGTCAACGACAATATCGACCGAGGAAAGGTCCGCGAGGAGGTCCTCGACCTTGGTGTAGGTGTAGCTGACGCCGTATGTGCTGGCAAGTACGCCCTTACTTCCTGCAGGTGGAGTGAAGAAGGTGGCTCCAGCGCCTGTGGTCAGGTTCCGCTGCCAGTCGTTGGCATTCACCTTCCATGATGCTGGTGTGGCGGGGAAACCAGCGGAGCCTGCGTATGCCTGATCATATTCGATCCAAGCAACGATAGGCTTAAATGGAGCTTGGTTTGCGTTGGCACTGAGTGCCTTGTAGTTGGAAACGAGCGTGTTGGTGATGTTGTTTGCCATGGCTTCCAAGTTGAAAAAGGAGCCAACAAAGCCGAGCCATTCGGCACGACCGAATTCACCTGGGTCCGCGGAGGCGGGAAAAGTGACAGCATTAGACACATTGGCGGCAATGCTACTGTAGTACTGAAAGTACGCTTGCGTGCTCTGGATTTGAGTAATTTGGTTGGCAGGGTTCTTGTCGTCCGTTTCCTGGATTGCCGTTGGTGTGTTGGCCATGATGGCCTGGATACATGGGGATGAGATGTAGCCATTCGTGCCGGAGGTGGTGTACTTGATGGCGTTACGCTGTCCCAAAAGCTCCAAGTAGGTAACAATAGTGGTTGAGTCAATCGTTACATTCTGGATAGGTACAGGGATAATGACCGTGGCTCCAGGGACTGTCGGCTTCGGGGTTCCGCACTGATACAAAACCACAGTTTCATTCTGTTGATTTCGGAGACATTATTTTGCATGGTAGGATGTCATACTTGACAAACAGCTTACCGAAAAGCTGTTTACAATGGTCTTGTAGTTCTTAGAGTATGTGTACGTGAGTTTGGAAAGCGGAAGAGCTGTTCAGCGTTCAGAGGGTCAGTTTTTGTTTTTTGCCTTGTCAGCGACCCCCGCACAAACAAAGGAGCCAATGCAACCTCCAGTCCAGACGTGCACTTTCTCATCGCGCTTCGCCTGAACGGGATAGTGTATAGCGTTTGCGGTGGCAGTCCCGGAAAATAACCAAGGCGGGCCAAAAGCACAACTCACAGCTAGAAATAGTTTCGGGAAAGTAGTTGACATTCGGGTCATAGCTAGTTGCGCATGCCTTCAGATTCTGGGTGATGGCCTGCGCAGAAGCGACGGCTGCGGTGGTGAGGAGGAGTCCGACCAGCATCTTTTTGTTGCTTTTTTCCGCCCTCAAGCATTTGGCAGGTTTTCTCCGACCTTGAACTGAACCCCAACCACCCCAAAACTGAATCAAGAAGATGAAGGACCGAAAAATGGTTTTATTCTCACCCCTCCTCCTCCACGAACGCCCCCAGCATCAAACACTGTAGTCGTCCCTCCTGTTTTTCAATAAAGTTGCTTTTTCCTTATCGGCATTTGATTTTTAATAGACAAAGTATCATTCAGAGAGAAATGATGTTTTGTAGGGTGGGGTGGTGTCATGCGAGAGCCTTTCCCTCTCCCTCTCCTCAGCATAAGGCATGTTCGTGCTTCCAAACCTGAACACACACACCTGCCGGTCTCCCGCGGCGTACATCGGTGTATCTTTTTCAATATCAAATACGCCCAAGTACACTCCCCCTTCAATACCCCCAATAGTTTTGGAACTGGCAACATTCTCTGGTCCACAAGTGACGAACAAGGTTTCTAGCCCGTGAACCTTTCTCGCAAACTCGACTGCCAGCTTTGCAGCGCGAGTCGCATATCGATGTCCGCGATACAGTTCATCCACGCCGTAACCAATGTGTCCACCAATAAACGTGAATTGTGAATGGCCGATTCGTAAGTGAAGGCGACCAAAGACTTCCGCTTCATTCACTGCATTCACGATACTGAAGGCATAGCTGGGGACTGTTGCGTGCTTCCAAACCGGATGCACCTCGTATGCAGGGCTGAGTTCATCTGGGGACATGATTGTGAGCCGAATCACTCCATCAGTCAGCAAGCTGCTGGATTGGAGCTCAGGTAACGGCATGTGCTTGAAAGGGGCCGTATAATCGACGAACTCATCGTTCTTGATGCGTGTCGGCTGGTCTGTCATTGTTGAATGTTTCTTTTCGACTCTGTGTTTCTATTCGTGTTTTCTATACATTTCTTGTGGCTGGTGGTTGATGGCGGAGTTGCTTCTCACTTTACGACATTTCACGTGACGTCAGGGCGAACAAAAAAAAAACGTCCGAAGGCAGGATAAGTATGATTAGTATTTATAGTAAGACATGTGTTCTCTTGTCACACTATCAACAATGCGACTTTCGACAAAGCTATACCTGTCAGATGCCCCAGTTAGGTTTTCTTTCCCCTTCCTTCATCTTAAGTTCCGAGGAGATAATACAGTTCGGCCATGATCGAAATTCCCCACAGAACCTCCCCAAAACGAGGCAGCACCTCGTGTTCGTTGGCTCGCACTTGTCCCGATATGTGTTGCGAATCCGTCTTATGGTGGAGCGGATTTTGGTGCAGCTCGTATATACCTGCAGAAAGAGGGTCTTGAGCTGTGTTCAGTTTCGAGTGTTGAGTTTGCCTTTTAAATCAAGCATGAGATACGCAACAAAGCCAAAACATAAGTCCAAAATGTTCATATATTCATTTACAAATAGAAACATTAATAAAATGAGAATTTGTGTGACTAAATTGTACTTCCTTCAGCATCGGTGATCACAGCGCCGATACATGGAGTTTGAACAAACTTGCGATACACACCATGCGATCAGATCTTGACACAGGTGGAAATGAGGACCTAGTAAATAAAGCGAACCTGAAGAAGAAACGATTAAGTGGCATCATCAGTACGACAAAAAAAAAAACCGTAGACGAAGGAGTATGTGGCTTCTGAGGTCGAAAGAGGTATGAATCCGAAAGAGCGCTGCTGCAGCAGCGAGCGTGCGGGAGTCCAGAAACTGTATAGCTGATAATATAAGTAGTCTAGGTGATGACGCAGTGCAGCGCATCAGTTTAGACACTCACTGCAGTTGCGGTGACAGCAATCCAGAAGAAGTTCACTGACGACACCATGATCTCAATATCGAGACATGCAGTGAATCAGCAGTTATGGCTGATCGCGGGATTTTCAATGTTCCAGCACGATTCCCGGATACTCGGAATAATGTTTTTTTTCTTTGTTTCCTATGGTGGCAAATGGCAACAAACTGGGATAAAAAGGGTGCGCCAGGCGCAAAATACAGACAACATTGACAACTCGTTTAAAGCTTTATTACTCGTTACCGGTGAAAAACCGACAACATGAGACGCACCAGGCGTACTCCGCCACCTAACTTTCCGCTTGGTGACACTTTGGTTCAGGTCCATCACCACAGAGTATATGTTGGGTTGTTTTGTTGTTTCTGCCTGATCTGTGTGGGTCTTAAGTGTAAAGACGGTTGTAACGTTGTACCTGATTGAGGCCTACTTGTCAATAAAGGTGCTCAGGGTTGACGGCTGTTGTTCTTGTGTCCAGTGGATATAGTGAGGTCCTAGTCCACGTTCGTACCAGTAACTTTTAGGTGTTGCTCTTGCAATTCTATTTCGCTAAGTGAAGTTCAAGGATTCTCCTTTTCGGTTAGTCCACGTCAGGCTGCCCCACACCTGCCCATCAATCATCCTATCGTTTGCATATATCGCATATGTGATCATTGATTTTGCTGCTATCTTTCCTTCCACGGTATTTGCTTCTTTTGTCTGCTAGGAAGTCTGCTCTGTCGTACTTGATCATATTTTGTTCTCCGTTAGAGTATCCTAACTTTTAATAGCTTCATTACACAGTCATACATTCTTGATGGTGCATGTCTTTGATTAATCGCGCCGTTGTTGCTACTGGCAGCAAGCACGCCTTGTTAATCAGTTCTCGCGCCGTTGATTCTCGTTCATTCGCCTTTTGAAGCTCCTAACTGTTGAATGTTGGCCACAACAGCTGCATTACTATTCTGATTTTACTTTCGCACCCCTGGGAGGCCTTACCACGCTTAAAATTGTGCCCGTTGCTTCAGGAAGGTTTGATGAAGTAACGAATTTTTCCGAAGGATTTTATGCCTTTGGCTTGGCCGCTATTGCATCTGCCCCCTGATTCAATGGTTATCTTCCTATCTACCGCTTGAAGCATCTGTGTACGTTGTTGTGGGTGATTCGGGACCTTCTCCTTTCTCCATTTTTGTGCGTTCCACTTCCACGCGAAATATGTACATCTTGGGTTTAGCATCTTGTTACTTCACATCACAGTAGTTGGAATGACGCGATCATGTGCTCGTTTTATGTCATTACAGAGCAGGCTTGCCTCCTGCTCATTTACTTCATGGTATTCCATATAGCTCGTACCTCGTGGTATCTGGAGTGATGTCTCGGTTTTATTCAACCAAGTGGCGCCGTTGAAAAATTTGGACTGTCGAAGATCTGTCGAATCGTTGATTTTTTTTGACGACACAAGCCCGACTGAAAAGCGTGCCTCCCATTGCCATGCATTACCAGTCTCACTTTCGCACTCTCATGCATGCATGCAGCTCTTTCATGATCGCTAGGAGCGAGAATGATACATCGAAAGTCTCGAATGACGCAGGAAACAGGAGGAACCAGATGTAATCAGATCACCCTTTTTTTAATCAAAGATGATGACAGAAAACGGGTTGTGGACGAATGTTCTGATTGAAAGATCCTTCCGAACCAACGAACATGAAGGGGGACATTGAGCTGCAGCCTGTCGCTGTCGAATCAAAGACTAGCTGGTTAAGCAAGATCGGTGCTGAAGAGCGCGGTAAGCCAGCACCCAGTGACTTGGGCAAATGATCTTGCGGTTCTGAGTCCCAACTCAAGGTGTCGAATGGGTGCCCGAGTCCGAAAGAATAGAGCCTACGGTGTGGACTCGATTTGACGCTCTCACCTTCTGGTTGGTTTGCGCGATCCACTTGACGTACAGCCTTGTAACCATTTTCTCTCAATCAGGTTCAGCGTCAACTGTGCGGCGACTTCTGTTCCCATCGGCCTCTTAGCGAGCGTCTTCTCCCTTGGTATGCGCGATGCGCTACTTTGCATCTTTGGTTTCAACTTTCTTGGATGCTGCCTGATTGGTCTGTGTGCCATCATGGGGCCCGCCACTGGTCTACGTCAAATGGTCATCGCCAGATACTCGTTTGGATACTGGTGAGGGCATCCATTCCAGATCCATCGATTTTACTCACTCATCCAAAAAAATAGGGGAGCCGTCTTCCTCTCCTTTGTTAACATCATCACACAAATGGGTTTTGCCGTTGTCGCCATCATCGTTGGTGGTCAGATCCTTGCTGCCGTCTTTCAAGGCCTTCCACTCACGTGGGGAATCATCATCATTTCGCTTGTGACCCTGGTTCTTTGCTTCTTCGGGTACAAACACGTCCACACCTACATGCGGTATGCGTGGTTCTTGGTCTTCATCTTCTTTTGTATGCTTTGGGGGGTCGCCGCTCCTTACTCGACAGCCACCGAAACGAGTGTTTCTGGCTCTGAAAAAATTACTTCCGTCTTGATATATGGAGGTATCTTGTTTGGAACCTGTTCTGGCTGGACTCCGGTGGTGAGAAATTGGTGTTCTGCCATACACAGTTGCATTAACGACTTGCAATCTTCACGCGAAGGCTGCCGATTACAACATGGCCATGCCTGCCACCTCGAGCAAGTCCATTACTTTCATCCTCACGTTTCTGGGCAACTTCCTCGGATTAAGTTTTTGTGAAGTTCTTGGTGTTGTCATTGGAACTGCACTGACGACCAACGATGAATGGAATGCTACTTACGCGGATGGTTCCAACTGGGGAGGATTGATGAACACCATGTTTAAGGGTTAGTTTGAATTTGACTCTTTCCCAATATTAACATCTTGACGAATCCAGGAAAGTTCAGCGGTTTCGGGGTCTTCATCATGCTCATTATGGCTTTAAGTACGGTTGCCAACAACATTGCGAACACATACTCTGCTGGTTTGTCTGTTCAAGCTTTGGGAAGCTTGATGCAGAAAATCCCTCGCGCTGTGTGGACCATTCTTGTTGTAATCATTTACACGATTGCTGGAGTTGTTGGACAGACTTCTTTCTCGTCTATCCTCTCCAATCTCCTCTCCATTTTGTCGTATTGGACCGGATTCTTCGCGACTGTCCTCATTGAGGAGTATTTCTTATTCCGCAAGGATGGATTTAACTCTGCCGCGTACAACTCTCCTTCTGAGCTGCCTGTGGGTCTTGCAGGATTGGCTGCCCTCATCGTTGGGGTTGCTGGAGCCGTATTGGGCATGTCACAGATATGGTACGTTGGCGCTATTGCAACGCAGGTTGGTGGAGCAGACATTGGCTTTGAGTTGGCCATTTTGTTTGCTGGAGTTGTCTATCCCATTGCTCGTCACTTTGAGCTCAAGCGGTTTAGACGTTAGATTACAGTAGGATCAGACAGAAGTTGGTGTATTACATTTGGCGAACTACTCTGGATATAGGAATAAAGACTTCATGTTTTCTCATTCTAATTCATGCTTTCTTCGCACACAAGCGTGAGCCAAATGCGTGCCCCGATGTCTCCAGCGCCCTCTTCCGCCTTCTCCGACAGCAGGTCAGTGATCTTGTATCCGAACTTTGATGGGTTGATGCATTTCATCGCGATGAAGTTGCGACATAAATATTTACATCTCTATCAATCCTCAACATAATATTTATAAAATATAGCACCAAATAACGGATCTCAACAAACAGCTGCTTGAATGATTCCTGATGAGGGCATCAAAAAGGGCTTTAATAACGATCTTATCTTTAAAAGGGTACTTCGTGTTCCGAGTAAAACCTGTTACAATTTATGGACACGAAGGAGGACATTGAATTGCAGCCTGTCGATCTCAAATACCAGACAAGCTGGCTTGGCAAGTTCGGAGCCAAAGAGCGCGGTAAGCTCGAGCGTTCTTATTGAGCTCTCGCTGACCTCTCCATCAAATAACCACACAATTATGATGCACCAAATCGAGCGGGGAAATTTCTGCATAGCGCTCCCGATAGCCTGGACGGACAACGCAGCCGAGTACGTGCTTGCGAGATTGTTGCCGACACTGCTCAAGGCCAAAACAATCAACAATCAACATGAATGCGCCAAAGTCACCATATTGTCCTATCACCTTCGATATGAGCTTGCTTATTCAATAAAAGACAAAAATACACTTCAACAAGCTCACCACGGATCATGTTATCCATAAGTCCCCACCAGTTAGATCGGTCATAAGTAGAGCCCAGTCGTCGTTCGTAAGAGCAGTTCCAATAACAACGCTAAGAACTTCACACATTGTAAAGCCTAAGAGGTACCCAGAAACGCGAAAACGAAAATGGCAGCATGGCTGGAGTAGGCCGGCATAGCCATGTTGTAATCAGCAGCCTGAACTGAGAATCGTCAGAAAAGCTCGGATACCATGCGAGTTGCAAACGCACCATCGGAGTCCACCCAGTGCATGTGCCAACACAATACCACCGTAGTTCAGACTGACGTGATCAGGTCAGAGCCAGAAACCGTGGTTTCAGTAGCAGTGGAGTGTGGAGGCGCTACTGCCCCAAGCATGGAGAAGAACATAGAGACCAAGACCCACGCATAATGCATATACGTGTGGACGTGATCATAAGCGAAGAAGGACCAAGGTCAAGAGCGAGAAGATGATGATTCCTGAGGTAAGTGCAAGATCTACGAAAACCGCAAAAAGGTCCGACAATAATGGCAATCCATCAAATCACATTTGTGTGACAATATTGAGGAATAAAAGGAAGGTGGCTACCCTTATTGGTTTCAACAGGGTGAGAAGGAAACTATACGCTCACCAGTATTTATAGCGATGACCATTTGACGGAGGCCAGTGGTGGGCCCCATGATAGCGCAGAGTTCAACTAGGGAGCCTCCGAGAATGTTAAACCCAAAGATGCACAGGATGGCACCGCGCATACCAAGAGAGAAGGTGCTCGTCAAGAGCCTGATGGGAACAGACGTTGCCGCACAGTTGATGGTAAACCTATTTGTATGTTGGTTAGGGAACGGCACTATATGGGTTATAATGGATCCTGCAAACCAACCAGAAGGTAAGCGCATCGAATCGGTTCCACATTGTAGATTCGATCCACTCTGAATTGGGCACCCATTCGACACCTTACACGATTGCTGGAGTTGTTCGAGAAACATGTTTCTCAACAATTTTGACCAACCTTCTTTCTCTTCTCCCTTCGTGACAGTTCTCATCATCACTTTCTATACTGCGAAAAACGGCTACAACTTTGCCGCATACAACTCGATTTCTGAGCTGCCCATTGGATTTGCTGACATAGTTGCCTTGTTGTAGGAATCATGGAGCCGTGTTGGGCATGTTACAGAATTGGTATGTCTGAGTCCTTTCAAAGCAAGCGATGGCGACTTGGCTTCGAGTTGGCAATTTTGTTTGTTATTTTATAGTCGACCCCATTGTTCGCCAGTATAAGCTTAAGCGTTATGGCCGATCAAGCTTTCCGTGTCAACCCTCCAAATTTTCGAGTTTATGTCAGCTAATTTTCTAAATGAATGACTAAGTATATAACATTGATTGTGTTTCAATCCTCGCGAAGCCAGGTACCTGTTCTAATCTCCTGCGACTTCAAGCGAGTCAACGGGTTTGGATCAAGCAAACTCCTAAGAAACGCGCTTCCTGCTTCGGACAACGATTCCCAACGGGCCACCTCCTGATCCTCCAGCACCGCCGCCCGTCCCAACAAAACGCGCAGCAAACAAACTCCCAGCCCAAACACATCCGCAGCCTCATTAAATCTCGCCCCATCCACAATCTCGGGTGCGATATATGCCGGCCGCTTCGCAAAGAAGGAACCGATCCTCCCGCTCATTTGTTTCTCGCATGCAACCCCCAGATCTGCGAGCACGGAAATACCGCGCAGCTCTTCAGCACTTTCGCGCCCCGTCACGCCTCGCCGCAGGAAGCAGTTGGCCGGACGCACGTCGCGGTGCAAGATCCCGTTCGAGTGGAGAAAACCTACCGCCTCCGCTATTGGGCCGAAGAGGTGTCTCGCGGCGCGCTCAGAGAGCGGCGAGTGGTGGGGCAAACCCGTATCAAAGTCGCCGCCGGGGCAAAGCTCAAAGACTTGGTAGCAACGGCCCTTGCCTTCCCAAAAGTCGAGAAGCCGGATGATGCTGGGGCAGGGGGAGGCTTGCTTGAGGAGGGCAATTTCGCGGTGGAAAGAGCCACGTACGTCCACATCGACGGGCGACATGGCGACGGAAAGGGATTTGATGGCGACAGGGGTACCGGTTTCGACGTGTATTTGGAGGGAGACATGGCCTTGAGCGCCCCTGCCGAGAGCCTTGACCATTTTGTATTCAGTCTTCTTGACACGAGAAGTGACTGGGTGGTCGGAAGCGAAAGCCAATGTTTGCAGCGATGAGATTTTGGAGGCTGACCAGGAACTGGAAAGATTCTTTTGGATGGCTATCGATGGAGAAGCCCCAATTCGAAGGTGTGTCTTGAACCAAGACTTGACTCCAGATTTTGTCGCAGCAGGCGTATCCGGGGCAGTGACCTAAAGAGAAGTTGAGTTTCTTGCTACCAAGCAGAACAAATGAGGATACTCACATTAAGCGAATGGGCCTCCTCTTCAGCGTTGTCATTCTCTATGTGCGCTTCGGCAATGTCAGAGAATGTCCAGCGTTCCTGCAAAGCCGGCCCTGGCGTCGGCACAACCTCAACCTCAACCTTCGCTTTGTCATCCAAGACCAGCTCCTGCATATCCTCAATCTGCAGCTCCTCCCAGTTGGGCAGCTTGCTCGGGGTACGCTTCCAGCTGAACGTGGATGGTGGCTGGGAACGAGGCGTACAAACAACTGGTTGGTCATTGATGTAAAGGATGCCAATATGTTCATTGTCGTGGTTCAAGGTCAGGGAGGCGCTGGAATTGACTCTGCGTGGCTCAAGGCCTTTGGAGCGGGGAGAGTGGGATGATTTGGGCGATTGAAGGCCAACACTGTTGACTCCGCGAACCACGAGACCAAGAAGTGACGGAGACTTTGGGGCGTTTGGGGTGCCAGGTGACTTGGGAGGCTCCTGGCAAAGGCTGTTTACCCGTCTGAGTGGGAACATTGAAGGGGATTGAAGCGATTTGGGACTGGCTTTCATTTGGTGGCTGATGCGCACTTCGATGCTTGGTTCGGAAGCTTGGCCGGCCTTTTAAAGGGCGTGGAGGGGGGCACTCTTCGAATCAAACAAGAAAATGAAAAATTTCCATTTTGATTGCTCGTAAAGACACTTTTGAAAGATGAGTCAGTCGATCATTCCTTCATAATCAGCTTAGTATGCAAGTACGCACTTATTGTGACATGAGAGAAGGCGGAGGTTTCGGATCTTTTTGCCATGAGTGTGTGGTTGTCAGTGGTTGTCGAGGTTGCGAGGTTTTCATTTCGAAGAATGGAGTTTCGGGCCGACAGCGCACACAGCGGCACGGGCGGATTTGTGCTGGGGACTGGCGGCGGCGTGGCCGGTTCGGGGCTAGGCTCGCTTGGAGGCGGAGGGTCGGGCGGGGGCGGGACTAGCGACAAGGAGATGAGGATGTTGAAACAGCGAGTGGTGGATCTGGAGAAGGTATTTTACCTTCTTCCTCCTTCTCCTCTCTTTATTCGGCATCCTCGTTTGCAAACTGTGGCTGCTTTTGTCTGCTTCTGACCTTGCGTCGAACCAGGAGAACGCGCTGCTCAAAAAGTCGCTGTACGAGCTGTCTGTCAAGTTCAGTGGATATGTGCACGCGATCGCGAACGGCGGCGCGAACCCCTTCAGCGTGGATCTCGATGGGCTAGACGACGAGGCGCTGCTCGTTGACTCGCTCGTCGCAGACGAGTTTGCTGCAACAGCCTTCGTCACAGCATCTGGTCCCGCCCTCGGTGCCGCTTCTGCTTCCGTTTCTACTTCCGCCTCCGGACCCGGTCCCGTTTCCGTTGCGGGCGGCCTCTCGGCGGCCACTGACGCAGCCTCATCCCAGATTGCCCACATTGTGAAAAAGACTAACGACGCGTCTCTCGACTACGGTGCGTATCATCTTGCCTTGCATCTGAATCTGAACACATATATTTCGTAACACCCCCACAGCCGACGCCGACATCAAAACGAGCACTGCCCGCGATCATCGCCACTTTTACCTCAAACATGAACTCAAGGGTCACAGTGGCGCTATCTATGCAATTCAGTTCTCGCCTTGCGGGAAATACGTTGCTACGGGCTCGTTTGACAAATCCGTGAGAGTCTGGGAAGGCCCTTCCACTACATTGGGTCAAAAGGAGGTGGCCGTCTTGAAACGACATACCTTGAACGTGTCGGACGTGTGCTGGTCCGAGGATTCATCCCAATTGCTGTCTGGGGTATGGCGTATGTGAAATGTAGGCAGGCACTGACACAAGCGCGGATTGCGCAAAATCAGGCATATGATCAAACCTGCAAGACATGGGATGTTGAAAACAGTAAATTTCTGGAATCGTTCGACTGCGATGGCTTTGTGCAATCCGTGATGTTTAATCCCTCTGGTTCGTATTAGATAGATACCAGTCAACTCTGAGGGACTTAACACCCGACACAACTTCCCGTCTAGACAAAAATCAATTCTACTATGGTACGACGCGTTGTATTCTAGGATTGACGGATCGTCGGAAACCAGAAAATGCATTGTCTCTCAGAAATGGGGACGCCATGATCAACTCCATCCACGTCTACAAAGACAACTCGTACGTGTTGACTGCGGATTCGATGGGTTATTTGAAAACATGGGACATCCGAACTGGTGAGCAGAGGCTTATCCAGGCGAGCACTGGAAGGAATTTTATGTCAAAATTCAGGGAAACCGGTTCAATCTGTCTTGAACGAACCCACCAAGAAACCGATTTCCCACATTGCAGTGTGCCCCATGACGAGTGGTCTGTTCTGAATCATGCATGCGCTTCAACTGAGCCTCCTCGTCACTTGACAAACAACAGTTGAGGATGAGCCGCGATACATTGGAGTCAACAGCTACGACAACGGTAGATGACATTTTGCGTCAAAAAGTGCAGGTCCTTAAAAATAATGAACAAAACTCAACTTGCCAGTTATGCGCGTATACGACCGCGGCCTACTACCTCCCGATACAGTGCCACGCATGGTTCATGCTCTCAAAGGTTACAAAAACAAAAACTGGCCCATCAAAAGCTCTTTCCATCGCCTGAAAGAAGGTAAAGTATACAGTCCTGGATCCCTCCTTCAAACTCAAATGGGTTACTCAGGCGGCTCCTCTGTCAAGCGCACCACCAGTAATGACGAACTGTATGGAAAAGGGGACGGCGAGGCGGACTCTAGGTGACTTTTTTTGCCTGCGCGCGTTGTCATCCTCACGAAACAAGAGTTGACATTCTTTGTTTGAAATTTCCTGCGAACAGCTACTCGGACGCCGTCATGCTCCTCGCGACGGGAAGTGCAGACCCTTACGTCTACTTGTACAGTCTAAACTCCAATCAGGTGCGTGTCGTTTGTGCGCTCACTCCAAACTATCGTTCAGTGAGGCGCTAATTCTCCACGAAACTGTGAAGGGATCCAATGAGCTCGTGCAGCGGCTGGAGGGGCATACGGACCGCGTGTATGCGACCAGCTTTCATCCGTCGGAGCCCATTTTGGCATCGTGCAGCGCGGACAGTACGGTCAAGTTTTGGTACTCGGGGAAGCGGAAAGCCACGAGACAAGTGTAAGGCGGGTGCTGGTCCGTCGGGCGACCTTGACACCTGTCGCGACATTTTGTGTAATGAGAGCCGAAGCGCGCTGTGGTAACAAATAAAAAGATGAACAAAACGCCCGACACGGAAGACGCCTCCGAACTCAAGTTTGGCCGAGAATTCCAAGATGCGCAAGCTCTGCTCATCTCCGAAGTCAAAGTCCTGTTGGATGCGAACGAAGACAAGCGACGCAGCGGCGAGGAGCCCAACGTCAACAGCACAGAGTGAGTGTCGCTCCGTCGATGACGCTCAACACACCCACGCCGTCTGCTCGCAGCATCAAGAACAAGACTGTCGCGTACTGCACCCGCTTCAGCCGCTTTACTGACAAGCACACGATTAAGGAGATTCGCCAGTTGAGTACCGTTGTGGCATTTGCGCAGAGCGAGACAGTCGTCCTTTCCTGTCTCTGCCATAGTCTCTGAACACGGCAACGTGCACGGAGGGTGAGGTGTTGGAGCGGTTGGACGTATGATGGGGGTTGAACGAAAGGGCATTCTGTCCAGTGGGGTCTCACGCCATCAAACCCTCATCTCACACAGACTGTTCCCTGCGGGAGAATTCCATCAATTCGAAACGGCACAGCTGGCGAATCTGGTATGCGAGACGGTGGATGAGGCTAAGATTCTGATTCCGAGGTATGTCTCGTCGTGCCTGCATCGAAGCACGACGCTGACGTTGGTTACAGTCTCGGCAAACGCGCTGATCTGGATGAAGCACATCTTCAAGACCTGTTAGACCAAATGTCCAACTTACGCCGCTTCCAAACTTGATAATAAACGGACCTCCCGAAAAATCTTATTCCATTTCATTTGAAGCAATGGTTGGCAAACATTCCGGAGATTTTTATGAGAGAATTTTGGATGAACCAGCTTGAAGGCCGCCCACGCGCTGCAACCGCCGCACTATGCGTGTCCTGCATCCAGTGATGCCGACGGAACCCCTCGAAGGGTTTCGCCGCATTGAGGTGTGTTTGGTTTTGGTTCGCGTCGTTTGGCGTCCCTGTCTCCCTCCTCAGCCGCGACCCCTAAACTCACCCCCGTTAACGCGAAGTCAAATAAATCGGCGTGGAATGCAATCGGATGGAGTGAGTGCGGCTCGAAAGTAGATATGTGTCTTGCTTTCTCGCTTACAATCTCCGAGTAAAAAGGACACTTGATCCCTTACTTATCTACCAATATTCTCTTTACTTTGAATGGGGAACTATGAGAGAAAACTGAGCGAATATAAGTATGATGGCGGAAACTCAGACGAGCTTTTCGTCCACCTCGAATCTGTCAAAGGTACATAGCTTGAAAGTCCAGATTTCAAGAAAATGTACTCATCATTTATGCCTCTCACTTCTTTTCAGCCAATTTGACACAATTTTCAAATTTTGCAATAAATTGCTTTGCATGCTCAATATTCTCAAAATCACATTGGAATCTGACACCCATACTGCTGGAGAAATATACAGTTCCATGATTAGCAAGGCGGAACTCAGATCCTGATATTTTGCTGCAGGACACACATTCTTCAGTTTCTGCTTGGAGCCACACACTGCCTCGACCTCCAACCAACAACAAATGGCAATCAAACCACTTGCTGCAAAATACTGGAAACCATTTGTTTTGAAATGATATCAACGTCAGTCCCAAGGAATGAACATTATTGCATTGCTGAGGAGTTGTTCTGTGTTCTGTAATGGACATTCTTGCAGCTACAGAACCTCTACAGCCTCTTTCAGAACTTGAATCCCTCTTACGTCCAGATTCATTGAACAGTGCAGTAGGACTCCTGAGCCTGAGGAGAATCCCCATCTGCTGCTTCATGTGAAGTTTGTCCATGAAAATTTGAGTGGCCTTTGGAGCAAAGATGGAAACAAGGACAAGGAGGCACAAGACACCAGTTGTTGAGGATATCATTAGCACTGACATATGTCCTGGAACTGCTTCCCATATCACTGGAATCATGACAACTCCTGATAAGGTAAAGCTGATTGCAATAAGGCCAGCAAATGTGGATTCATTTGTGGCCTGGTCAGCATCCCGGGAAATTAAGGACATGTACAGGCAGACTGTGAGCAAAAGTCCATGGTATATGAGGAGTAAAAGATTGTAAGGGTTCTTGAAGTTTGAAGCATCGCATGTCACCATGTAAAAGTTGTCTTGCTGTAGCACTGCAATTTTTAGTTGAAGGGGACCTAACAATGTCCACAAGATTAAGGTTCCAATGCTAAGCAACACAGCTATGGCCTGAGCTGACATCACAATAAGATGTAACCTGGATTTTTTCACTTTCTTTCTACTAAGGCACAGAACATAGTCAACATACGATTTTGCTGCCAAACTGGATATTAACACAGAGAACCCCAACACTTGTAACCACACACGAAGCTTGCAGAGAATCAATGATTGTGGTCCGAATTGTGATAATATGGATGCTGATTCAGCAAGTATAGCCATAGCTACTGTCATCAAAAATAGCACCGAACTTCTCTTGATGGGTTTTCGATATGGGAAACGTATGACTAAGATTCCAGCTGCCATGCTGAGAATGCCACACAATATGGATATTGCAATCACTATAATGCCAGTCACATTTTGAAAACAAGGCATGAATTCTGTGAGCAGCATTTCCGGTGGACCATCTGGGGGAGGTACTGATCCATTGAATAAACTTGGCTCTCCAATGTATGTAAAATTGGTTGCGTCAAGGTTAGTTTGTCCAAAAAAATTGTAGCTGAAGTTTTGGCCTGTGAAGGAAATGAATTGAAAAGGTGAATTCAAGTCTCCATTTCCATTCAGGACCATACTCTCAAGAGTTGCTCCTTTATAGCCTAAATTTGAAGCCATGTTAAATTTGATTTTATAATTACTAATTCTACATACTGAGATCCTGGAATAAGGACCAGTTCATATATTTTCCCAATTCTCTTTCCTTCAACATTTCTGGTGTGAAGGAGGCATTGCTCTTCAACAGTTTATCAAATCCCAACAACATCATGTATATACAATCATATGATGTTTGAATAATGTAGAAACTTGTTGCATCTGACACACTGAAAGAAAATTGAGATTCTTCCATTGTTCTCTCATACATATGTTTAAATACTTGATTTTGTAAGGAAGGCTGATATTCAATCAGAGTAACAAACCCTTTTATATAGTCAAAATAGTCATGGCCAAGCACTAGATGCAGGATCATATGGTGAGTGAAAAATTTATTGTAAGATACAGAATTACCTGTTAAGGGATCTTGGTATGGCTGGGGTGGGCTTTCAGATATCCAAACATGCTGAGGTCCAACATAGCCAAGTTTCCCCAGATAATAAACTATGGAAGCCACAAAGTTATTCTGACCAGAAACAAAAATATATCTTGCATCAGATATTGTCAGCTCTGAAGCTGCATACTGGACCATATCTTCCGTTATAAGTGTCTTTAGAATAATTGTAGTAATAATTCGTACGTTATGTTTTTTGCAAGCACTTTGTATATCTTTGGCAAACCCTTGGCTCATGTCGTCATCTGATTGGACTATAAGAGCCATTCTCGAGACTTTCCAGGCTTTGAGAAGCTGGACCAGGTGCTCGCCCAAGCCAGACGAGGGAACAGGTCTCCAAAAATAAGGATACTTCATCTTGTCAGAAAAGGTGGGAGATGACTCTTCACCTGTGCAGTACGGTATCTGTGCAAAAGTTATTTCTTCTCCTATTCCTCTGTTGTGTGAAAAGTGAGTGACCACAATCGAATCATCAAAAATTGGCCCTCACATTGCTGTCGCGCTGTACTCGTTCCCAATGAGACCAACTACGTCCTTGTGGATGTCTAATACGTCTATAGCAAGGACTGTCGACGCGAATCCTGCACTCAAACCGTTGTATGACAACTCGGCCCCTTCATAATATACGCCGCAGTCACTGAAACGAGCTATATTAACGTGAACATCAGGGAGGATGTTTGGATTTGCGTTGATCTCTTGCACCGCCAGCTCCATAACTACATCGTTTATATAGATGATTCCAGTGAGGTCATTCAACGAAATCGATGGTGTTCGAGCTGTCGAGTTTGTAACGAAAGATCCGACGGTGTGAAGCCCTTTAATAGTACAGTAGTTGGATACGAAGCCGAGCGTGATGTTGGTCTTGCCCATCATTTGCGCGGGGATAGGAAGATTGCCGCTGACTATTTCCTTGATGTGCAAATCCTTTCTTTATTCGCTCTCGAAACAATGAAATTATGAAGCGGGTTCACGATTTCACCCGTGATTGGTGGAATCATGAGGTTTGTAGGAGGATAATAAAAGTTGAAGGAATGCTCGTCAGGAGGATACAAACAAGTTGCTTGTCGCAACGGATCCGAGGCGCTCGATGCAGCTCGACTGAGGCGAGCAGCAATGCGAACGCAGGCGCGACCCGGTCCTTCAGCGCGCATCTGGACTACAAGCGGATGCGGAGCGAGGTGGATTCGATAGCGGCCAACATGCGCCAGCGCAACATGGCCAGTGCCGACACGACGCCGCATCTGGTGGCGTCTCTCTACGACCGGTAAATAGCTGGGATCGAGTGCGTGTGCAGCCAATATTAATACTTCAAAGGCGTGTTGCCGTCGACCACGAGGCCGCGCAGCTGCGTAGAGACCGCAACGCAATATCAGCGCAGATTGCGAAGGCAATGAAGCTGAAGGACGGCGCGAACGCGGACAGGCTCAAGCTCGAAGCCGCAGCGAAGAAAGACCGAATCGCGCTGCTTGAACACGAGATTGCTCAAATGGATGCGCAGCTCTTTGAGGAGGCGAAACATCTGCCAAACGATACTTGTCCCTCCGTTCCTGTCGGTGCTGAGGAAATGGCGGAGATCCTGGACGTGGTGGGCACACCGGCAACCCCAACCAACAAAACGCGTTCCCACCTGGATCTCTGCGATTTCCATGCAATGGCTGACTTCGCGCGTGCTTCTAAAGTTTCTGGATCCGGTTTCTATTTTCTCAAAAACTTTGGCGCGCTTCTCGAACTCGCGCTCTCCCGTTACGCCGTTGACACTTGTGTGCAGGAGCATGGATTCACCCCTATCTGTACACCGGATATTATCCGGCATGAAGTGCTGGAAGCCTGTGGATTCAGCCCGCGTGCGGATGCTGCCGACCCGCAGACTTACTTTCTTAGTACACATTTGGACACACAGCATTTCCATGCTGGATTTGATCCCTTGCGACTCTGTTTAGCAGCCACAGCGGAATTTCCCCTTGCTGCAATGCATGCCGGCGAAGTCTTGCAACCCGCCGAGCTGCCAATCAAGTATGTAGGGCTTGGGCGCGCTTTTCGAGCAGAGGGACTAGCGGGTGGAGCGAATCGTGGCTTGTATCGAGTGCATCAGTTCAGCAAAGTGGAGATGTTTGGTATTGTCGCCGGAGGTGCATCTGGGGGATTAGAGCGTAGTTTGGCCATGATGGAGGAGTTTAAAGATATTCAAATGGGTTTGTTTGAAGGACTGGAGATCTGTTTTAGGTTTGGCCTGGTTTCGACTGTCATTTCAACTTCTAAATACTCGCTCTATAGAATTTTGAACATGCCGACAGAAGAACTCGGTGCGCCCGCTTACAAAAAATACGATATGGAAGCCTGGATGCCAGGCAGAAATACCTGGGGCGAGGTATCACCATTCCCTCATGACACCCCCCCCCCCGCATCCACTAAATTTGAATTTGAGTGAAAGATATCAAGCACAAGCAACTGCACTGACTACCAATCCCGCCGCCTTAACATTCGTAACTTCCCCTTGGCCGGCTCAACTGGGACTTCCCCTGGAGTCAAAAAGGACGCAACCCTCGACTTTGTGCATACAATCAATGGTACTGCTGCTGCTATTCCGAGACTAATCATTGCTTTGCTTGAAACCCATCAGCGCGAGAATGGGGACGTCATAATTCCAGAGCGGTTGCGGCCGTACGTGTTGGGTGGTCAAGTTGAGGTCGTCAAAGCGGGAGAAACCCTGCAGCAAGTCGTGGCTAGAACAAAAAAAACCCCAAAGGGACATTGAAAGGAAGGGGAAGAAAACAGAATGGTTGAACTGCAATCTCGTATCAGTGATCTAACAATGCATTCCTCTCAATCTTTGTGAGTTCTCAATAATCTCGCCCAAATTTCGTTCATGAGCGTGTGGTTCCCGGCTCGTGCCCCAAAATCTCATTCGTTGTGGAGTACTCATGCTTGAAATGAAGCCTCACGTCTCCGCACTGCTTCCGTTTCCAATTAAGATTCGCAACGGCTAAAATCTACTCGATTGTCTCGTGATGGCCGTCCACAATCATTTCCGCCGCCTTTTGCAACTCATTCTTGGTACATACACTGGACGTGGATGTTCACCCAAACATGCGACCTCTACCTTGCATACACATGCAACATAAGGGCCGCGTCGTCATCATTTTCTATTCCTTGCAAACATGAATTAGCTCCATATCATAAGCGTCACCTCATGTTTCACCACTAAAAGTATGGCACCAGTCGTTGGCCCAACGTGAGATAGAATGAAGGTGGAATTGGTTAAAGTATCTATCTGTGTTCCTCGTACCCTAAGTATTTCTTTATTTCCTGGCGTGGGGATTGATTTCTTCTTCCATGGCCTCGGTGGCAACCTTTCCGTCAGCCAGCAGATTCGAAATCCTTCTCAATGGAAGGCTACGTGTGGACAACTTGGAGATGGCAGCTGTCGGACGCGAAGGCTGAAACGGAGGCTAAATACGGATCCGAGGAGAAAGCTTCGCAAAGTGAGCCAGACAGAGCCGCAATCCTATCTGACGTAATGGACTTGAACTTGAGCAAACCGGAACGCATTGGATCAGCGACAAGAGCATGCAGCACCCATGATTTTGTACAAGGAGCGAAGGAGCATGTGGCGAAGGAGTTCGTGACATTATCAACGGCCGAGGCTGTCCCGGAGGTGCCAGCCGTGGAGACACCTCTGGCCAAAGCCATCAAACTCTACAATGAAGCATCCGTCTGCGAGCGCGAGGGAAGGCTTGGCGACGCTCTCCTCAAGTACAGACTCGCCACAAAACTTGGTAACCAAATACCGTTCGTTCCTACTGAGCCTTATGCACAATACACAGAACCTAACATTGATCGATTCCATCGCTCGACTCAGTCGCAAAGCATTGCGCCTCTAATCAAGTCAAAAAATTCCACCGAGCAAAATGTTTTTGATGATCATGGTCTGCAAACCTATTACTCACTCGACGGAAATATGGATCCACTTCTTCCTGCTGCTCAAGAATCTCCCCTCCAACACTCCGACATCCGCTTCATACTGAAAGATGTAAACAGGCCCGTGGCGATCGCCATACTTCCCTCGGAACTCGTGACACATATAGTGAAATGGGCTCTGCGTCTAGACTTTGCTCTCCTACCTGAAATCTCGAGCACATGTCGTTTCTTCAATCGGACAACGCTGAGTGCGTCATTATGGAGGTTTCTGTGCGACAAGCACCATGGAAACCTACCAGGCTCGTACAGCATTCACCCTTTGCGGCTTTCTGATCAGCTAGCTACAAAATATCGGGCTTGCTGGCGGGCCATGTATTGTGAAAAGCCGCGAGTTAACTTCGCCGGCGTTTACATCTCTCGGGTCAATTATATTCGGCAGGGTCTTGGCGAATCATTCACGAACCCATTCCTCATTGTCACTTACTTCAGATATCTTCGATTGTTTCAAGATGGCACGATGTTCATTTGGACGAGCAGTGTGGAGCCAGCACAGGCCCTCAAGGATATTTCAGCCGTAATGGAGGATCCTGCCAATACTTATTCTTTGAGGAAAGCGCTGGGAGAAAGTTCATTGAGCTCAAAAAGGCATCAACGCGAGAAAGCCTCCGCAATTGCGGCGTTAAAAGGGTTGCTATTTGGAATCTGGAGGCTCGAGAATGATGTTCTCATTATGGACACATCTGGTTTGAGCAAGTTTATCATGCTCCACATACCCAAATGCTCATTTCTCCTCCTTGGATTCCAGAAAACGTGAACGCATTCCACTATGAACTGTCTTTTTCAAGCACACGGCGAGCGGCTCACAATAAGCTGACGTGGGTTGAGTTTTATCATTGGAAAATGGGTGGCGGAACGGAAATGGAGGAGGCTAGTCGCAGCGAGATCAAGACTTACAGAAAACCATTCGTGTTCAGTGGCGTTAGGTCATGGAAGAAGACTCACTATTGACTAGGGTTATTTTCAAGCAAACTACATAATCGTAAAAAGGGAATATAACTAATGAAGTGACTATTTGACTGACTTTCTTCTTCCAAGTGTCTGCTCTTTTCCTTCCTTTTCCTCTTTGTCCTTCCCTTCCAAGACGTGTGAGGACTTGTTAACTTCTCCCGGTAAATCTGGAGCAACCATTTGCGAGTCGGGTCCCCGCGCTAGTGATTGCATCGACTTCGTTCGCCCGGCTCTCGTGGTAATTGAGTTCCGGAACGGTGCCTGCGAGACGTCATTCATGGAACCTCCAGCAGATTTAACTGTTCGCTTTGACACAATATTTGAAAGCTTGGACCCTACTAAACTTGTATTCAGGGCGGAGTGGATCTTTTCCTGGTGCTTGTAATAGTTCTTTTCGAACCATCGCATGACATGCAAAACAAGTGGGAGAAAAACGACGAATCCAATTTCTACCAGAAGGAGGGTTGAAGTGCCCCACATGTCCGTGTATTGTCGGAATGCAATCATGGCTAGAATACCGAGACTAACTTCTCGGTTTAAGTAAGCCTCTAGGCTGCTGTTGTAGGGCTGCCAGTAAATTCGGGTGGCGCATGTAAGCGAGAGGATGATAATGTAAACGTCCAGTTGGATCGTATCTGCAAGAAATATTAGTTAAAAGGGGTGCTGTTTATCGAAATGGAGATATCACTGGCTTACCTTTTAAGTGAGACAAAAGCGTGAAGATGATTGAAATCATACCCTTTTCAAATATAGTGATGGGAAGCATGTAGTAATATTCTGGCTTGTAAACATGATACAGACACTGAAAGAGACTCTGCAATTGACTGACATTCTCATGCTCATAAGTGACGAGTTTGGCATGCTTGATTCGGTAAAGTACAAAAGTGATAGCCAAAGGAAACACAACCAACAAAAGTACGAGCATAATAATAGCAAACGCTGCAGCGCCAGAGTGAGCAGAGCTGTAGCACTGGACCTGCGGCACTGCGCGAAGAACGGATTTCCCTTCAAACTCAACGCACTGGAGTAATGAGAGACTCGCATCAACAAGAGGCATTACAATAAACGTTAAAGAAACTATAAGAGCCCTGAAACAAATCAGCTTATTGCTTTGTCCTTTGAGATAGTAGGGTAGGAACAAGCCGCGAGCTCCAGTGATCATCTCACTCAGTTGCATTAAAAGGTTAATGATGCCAACGTTGAGAATGATGAGAGCTGGTAAAAAGAAACGTAGCATCATTTTTGGAATCCCTGCCAATGCCATTGGACAATCCAAAGCAATCATGTCGATGTTGAGCGATGCAACGGCTAGAAATGTTGCAAGTCCGGGAAGACTCAAAATTCCGTTCACTTGCGGCTCAAATATGTACATCGTCACTTGAAAGTAATAAAATAAAATCTCAACTGTTGGTGCTTCGTCAAACGGAAGTGCAATAAGAGCCAAGGCGCAGAAGAATGAGATAACAATCATGATAAAAAGTGTCAAGCCAGGTCCTTGACGGCAGTCCATGCATTTGCTGTTAAAGACATGAAAGCCGGCTTCAGAACATTCACTACACATGTCACCGCTAAACCCATTTGCGCAACTTTCAAATTCGCAAAATCCATCAGGGCAGCATGAAGTTGCAATTGGGCATGAATACACTTCAGGCTTGATATCCCCAGTGTCGTTTCTAAATCGCATCCATTGACCTTTTGAGACTTCCACAATTGATCCACCGGGACAGAAAAGCCCGCTCGGACAGTTCTATTGAGCTAGATAATTACTTTTTTTTCAGACTCAACTAAATACTTACGGAACAAATGTCAGTATTGTTGGACATCCAATTATACGTTCCCCTTGGGCAAGCGATACAAGAGTAAACAGGTCCAACCAAGTACCGCCCAAATCCAACAGGACATGCAGTAACGGATTTGAAAGCAAGGGGGACGCTTTCGAACGGTGCTCCTCCAGGCCACTCAAATGAAGAGGTTGAACTTAGATCCAATGTATAAAGAGTGGATCCATTGATTGGTCTGAGAGTTCCAATTGATTGAAAAGTCCCGTTGAGCGCCATTGCTCCAGCGGTAGCGGACGCGTAAGCATCTCCGTTCGTATCGAATCGCATACGCCCACTGAATCCAGTAAAGTCTTGCTTGAGCATTTCATCGAAGAGCGTTTGGCCGGTTATGTCAAGACGTTTAGAGATGAGACTCTTGAGTCCATAAAAAATAGTTAGAGTTGCATCCAAGTCTTGAGCTACCCCATTGGCGATGAGGCCATTTCCAGTGGTAGGATGAGTCCTGTCAAGAAGATTATGTGTTGAAAGGCCTCGATCGATCAAGTATGTGTCATTGTTGACCCTGTCCGCGATCTGTGAGAGCAGGTCGGCATTCGTGTTTGCCGGAAGAGTTATAAAGGATAAGTGGCCTGATTTTAACGACGTAGGAATCTTATCAGAAGTTACGAAATCCGTAGAAGATGAAGGGGTTAGGCACCAAACATATGGAGCAGTCCACATGCCAAAACTTTGAGCCGATGCTGCGAGGACTTGAAAATCTGGAGCATTGTTATTAAAGACGTTTGAAGCAATAATGGTGGCAGAGGAATCACGTATTTGACGCATTTCAGAATCATAGTTGCTCTTTCCTGACTGCAGAACAATATTGACCACAACTCTTACATTTTGCTGATACAAATTCGAGTAGAAAAAGTCATCCAGTGGAAACATGGTGAATGTAACAACTGCAATTTGCGGCCATTTGAAATATGAAATCAGCGAAATCAGGGTGAGTGCCTCAAAATTGCCGCCTGGATTTGTGCGCATAAACATGGGATACGCATTTTTGTTGGATAACTGTGCGTTGCCGGCATCACCACTGATCAACGGGATTCCAAAGGCAGACGTCATCTGCATTGGTATTAGCTCCAGTTTTATTCCATGCTGCAACTAACCGGCGTGATAACCAATGCGGGAGCACTACAATCGGTCCCCTGTATAGCGACAACCTCAACAGCCTGCAGCATCTGGAATAAGCTTTTAGATGCCACAAGTGCGGAGCAATCTGATGCGTAGGCATGCATCTTTACGGTGGTATTTGGAATCATCTGATTGCCTTCGTTGAGAACGTCTGCGAGTATCAAGGGCGGTAGTGAAAGGTCGCTCCAGGTGGGATCTCCGTCCAGGTATGACAGGTATCCAATATCTACTGTGTCAGGTACAACGTAAATATGAGCAACAAGGACTGGTACTCCGTTCAGTATGACCGAAATGTTCTGGTTTCCGGGTCGCGTAAGCACAAAGGGGGTAAAAGTCGCAAATCCATTCGCCAGTTGTGCTGAAATAGTCTGACTAACAGCTGTGATATCGAGTTGCAATATATCCGAGGTTTTCTTGTCAGAGCAGCTTATCTTCAAACTCGGGATTGTTTCCTTATTTGAAACTGCAGTCGATGGAGGTGGTTCCAGCCATGAAAAACTCGCCGTGCCAACCACGCGATGAGCCAGGAGAGCAATAGCAAGCACACCACACCGCAGATTTCTCATTTTGGTGGTTTTCTTTGATCGATGAAGCGATTGTCTACTCACAATGCAAACTGCTGCAGAAAGATCATGAAAGAGTGATTGTTGTGCCCGTCCACAATGGAATCCATTCACTGCAAACATTGACCAATTTTCAAGAAATTTATAATACACTTGAACTGATTAAAGCCCTATCAATGCGATCATTTCGCCAAAACTGAGTTTCCGACCCTTGAAACCGTCCTTCCCGCCAATAGTGCTTTCTACAAGGTCACGCTTGCGTTTTTGTAGTGCCACTATCCTCTCCTCTACACTGTTTTCCACGATCATACGGTGAACATGCACAGGTTTTTGCTGTCCCATGCGAAAAACTCTGTCAACAGCCTGATCCTCAAGCATAGGGTTCCACCTAGCTACAAGTTAGAGACTGACTATTGCGCACGTACCGACTGGCTACTTACCACAAATCTGTGAGAATCACATTGTTCGCACAAGTCAAATTTAGACCCAAAGAGCCACACATGAGTGACATGATGCATACGGAGCAGGAAGCATCGGTGCGAAACTTGGTGAGGGCTTTTTCTTTGATTGTACTGGTCATTTTACCGTCGTCTGTTCCGTCAAATCAGAATCACATGATTGATCATGAAGTACCCACATCGCACAAAACGAACGCTAAGCTTCTTTAGTGCAATTTCCAAGATGTCTAGCATAGATGTCCACTGCGAGAAAACGATGAACTTGTCGTCAGGGCTATCTTTCAACTTTTCTGTGATGATCTCCATCATCTGCAATCTACATTAGCGGCGCAAGCTCTTTCAGTAAAAATCACTACCTTATCAATCTTGGACGAAGAAATCCAGTTTGATTCTGATAACGGACCTGTCTTGACCGCACTCGGGATGGCAGAAGAGCAATCCGAGCAAAATTCAACAATGGAATTTGTTGTTTCTGGAGAAAGTCTGTTGAAGTAACAGTCAACAGCAGTCTTTGAAATCCACAAGCACTTACTCAGTTCCACAGGACAAGCAGCAGACGACTTCCTTTTTAGCACCGTTTTGGTTGACTGTGACAGCCCTTTCTATTTTCTCAGAGATTCGCATCTGCGACACAAGATCCTCCAAAGAATCGAGCTCTTCTCCTTCCTTCATTGATTCAAACACCTGGACGCAATCGTTCACTTCAACTGGAACCTTCTTCTTGAACGAAGGCAAGGGACCCCTCTGAAGCCACGGAATCGTTTTTCGCACCCGCTCATCACCACCGTCGCTTCCCCCTTTCACACTCAGCCCAGCAACGGCATCCGCTAAACCATCCAAGTCATCTCTCGCATCTTCCTCCTGTGCATCGGCACCATTGCTACTGCTGCCGCCACCACATCCCCCCGCCAACCGAGAATGATTGCACATCTGCCGCAAGCGCATCAAAAGCACAAGCACAGCCATGTGACTCATGGCTTCGCCCCCCTGTTTCACCGCGCGTTGGTTGCGCTCTTCCAGAGCGCGGTACGCGACCTCTTCGCTAGGGCGCAGTCGCACTAGGACGTCCGTGACCATCTTGGGCGGCATGTGCATACTGAAGGATGTTTGCGGGGTGACGACCGCCGCCGCCACTGCGGCGGGCTGCGGCGTGGGGGAAGGGGTGGTGGACTGGGGTATGGGTGGTGAAGTGCCCATACCGAGACCCGCTTTTGTCCGACGGAGCATGATGCTGCTGAGCAGGTCCTGGAGGCGGGTGGGGTTGCTTGCAACGCGTTGAAAGTCTTTGATGGAGCTAAAGGCAGGGACTTGGAGGAAGCGGAGGAGAGAGTACAGTTCATCGAGGTTGTTCTGGATAGGCGTTCCTATAATGGCAATTAGAAGGCTGGATTTTCCAACAGACGCACGAAATATACCCGTCAAACAGACACGTCGTTCTGCTTTTAGGGCAGCACAGGCTTTGGAACCCTTGCTTGAGTGGTTCTTGATTATATGCGCTTCATCTAGGACAATTCGAAAGAATTTCACACGAGTCAAAACGTCTCCGGTTTCGTCGTCTTCTTCAATGTCAGAAGACACCAGATTCACCACTCCATCCGGGCCGGCGACAATGGGTTTTTTTGCTTTGCCCTTTGACTTATCTTTTGATCCTCCTTCCTCCTTCAATGAGCTTGTAACCAGTCCATAGGTTGTCAAGACTACATCGTATTGAGCTAATTTGCGGGGGTCTTTGGTCCGATTGGGTCCATGGTGTACTAGAATGGACAAGTGACGAAATGCAGGATCCGTTTTGGATTGTATCTCAGCCTTCCATTGATTCATGACTGCGACAGGCATGATAATGAGAGTTGTTTTGCTAGTAGATGTCCCCGATGAAAGTTTGGTGGAGAAAGTAGCTTCAAAACGTGGTTTGGACGCGACATGCGCAGGCGGCGGAGATGCCAGAATGAGAGCAATGACTTGCACTGTTTTACCGAGACCCATATCGTCTGTTTTCGTGACGGATGTGATGAATGAAAGTTTGGGGCGAGGCAGATCTCACCTGCCAAAATGCAACCGAGCCGCTCCTTCTCCTTGAGCCACTTTACGCCTGGAGAGAGTAAAGGGGGG
>MU614850.1:0-33303 GCA_025201725.1 Chytriomyces sp. MP71 | reverse complement strand
TGTGCATCCATTCTTCTACCCTTTCCCCCACTAGTCTCTGCAGTTCTTCTACTTCTATTCTCCAGACCTGGTCCAGCAACCAGAACAGCCAGTTTTCTGTTGTTGCTTTTTTCTCTTCTTTCTAGTGTTTAGTGCATGTATCTTCCTGATGGGGTATGCAGGGTTCTTGTGCCAGTGGCAGGATATGTGTTGGCATGTCTGGGCCTTTATTGTTTAGTTTCTTCTGTGAATATCTTTTTAAGTTCTGTTACAGCTTTCTTCAAGTGACGCAAGTTTATTCTTGAAAATAAATTCGACTGAAAAGCTAGAGTTATGAAAAAAAACTTCTTTTGGGAAGCACCCAGTCCGGACCAGCAATAACATCTGGACACACTGCAGACTATCAGCAACCAGCCCAACAGCAATTCACAGTCCTCTTCTACTCTACAACAAGCCAGAACCGCATGTAAATGCATGAAAGGCCAAAATGACATGTCAGGAGTCCCACCATAGGAAGCAAAGAAGAAAACAATATCCCCCATATCCTGGAATCTCTCACATCCTCATGCTGGAACATGTTTTGAAATTCTCTGTTGTTGCTCATTTTTGGTCATCAAATCTTCTCCTTGTCAAAACCATCATTTTGCCATGAGCCTCAACTGCTGATTCACTGCATGTCTCAATATTGAGATCATAGTGTCATCAGTGAACTCCTTCTGGTGTGTGCAGCACCATTGGTGTCACTGCAACTGCTGCTGGAGTATCTAAACTGATGTGCTGCACTGCGTCATCACCTAGACTACTTATATCATCAGCTAACAGCTTCTGGACTTCTGCATGCTCACTTAGCAGTGCCCTTTCAGACTCATACTTCTTTTTTGACTTCAGAAGCCATGTACTCCTTAGTCTATGGGTTTGTTTAATTGTGTGGATGATGTCACTTAATTGTTTCTCCTTCAGGTTTCTTTTATTTACCAGGTCCTCATTTCCACCTGTGTCAAGATCTGATTGCATGGTGTGTGTCGCAAGTTTGTTCAAACTCCTCCAAAGGAAGTACAACTTAGTCACACAAATTATCATTTTATTAATGTTTCTATTTGTAAATGAATATATGAACATTTTCTACTTATGTTTTGGCTTTGTTGTATATCTCATGTTTGATTTGAAAGGCAAACTAAACACTCAAAACTGAACACAGCTCAAGACCCTCTTTCTGTAGGTATATATGAGCTGCACCAACACTCCACCATTAGACAGACTCACAACATGTCCCCACAAATGAAATGCATTGAGTAATGGGATTTTTGACAGCATTATTGCATAAATGGTTTATTTGAAAACAGATAGTTCTTATAAAAGAGTTGTAGATGTGTGCCTGTGATTGTGGAATCCAGTTGGTGCTTCAATATCTGATTCTAATAAGATAACCTTGGTTCTTCCCCATGTCCTTGTATTTTGCCACTTATGGGTATCAATGATGCACTCTTTGTCTGGAAGTGATGTGTTATTTTGCAATACTCTCAATAACAGGGACATAGTAAGAATGTATAATTATTTGCTTAAATACTTTGATTTGTGAACAGTGTGGGACTCATGTCACCTACTTAAACCTAAAACCTGTGGTGTTGGCACAGGATAATGTGGGAAATGACTTTCTAATAGCCACAAACACAATCTAGTATTATGCAGAATATTATTTTCTTTCTAGTTTATTTGTGAGACAATGAAACAAATAAGATCCAGATTCAATCTTTTTGTCCTCCAGCTATGTTTGTATGATATGGGCTGTGTGATAGGTTTTGATTAAAACTTCTGTTCATTAGTGTAAAGGGGCTCTGTCTTGCCTTTCAGCTCAGAGAGAGCACAGACCCAGCAAACATGCCAGCTTGCAGTGCTGTGTCTGTGGCAGGGCCTTCGTCAGTGTGTCCGTGATCATGTCTTCTGTTGGGCAATAAACCATCTTCACATTCATTGTATTGAGGTGATTGCATAAGAAATGTACCTTCACATCCATGTGCTTCACACACTGATGTTGAATGGGGTTCAGGGCAATCACAATTGTTGATTGTCTTGGTGAACCATAGTGGGGTCATGCAGGGTGATGCTAATTTCTTTGAGTAGCTGTCTGATCCCATAGTGCCTCCTTTACTGCTTCACTGAGTGCATAGTACTCAGCTTCTGTGGAAGATAAAAAGCAACTACAGGTTTTTTCTTACAGAACTACATTACTGCGGCATTTGCCATCATGACAACATGTCCTGAGTGTGACTTGCATCCTTCCTCTTATGCATAATTTGAGGTAGGTTGAGTGCACCCCCATTTCTTGTCATCAAGGAAATAGGTGTCATTCAAATGCATGGTTGCCACGGCATTCCCTTTCTCCTTCAAGAAGTATAAACCATGGTCTTTTGTTCCAGCCAGATATTGCAGGCATCATATTAGTGCTTGCCAGTTGTGTTCCCTGCAATCATTTTGGTACTGTGCGAGAGTATTGACTGTAAATGACATGTCTGGTCTGGTATTATTCGCTAAGTAAGCAAGTTTCATTCCCACAGAATGATAAATCTTCATCTTTTCTGCATTGAGTTTTGGGCTCTGGTCATCATGTTTCCATTTCTCAACCATCGGCGTCGGCTTGGTGGAGCAATTCAGCATCCCCATCTCCATCAGAATTTCTGTGGCATAGTCTGGTTGCCCCAAGTAAATCCCATCTCGTACCCACTCAATATGCATGCCAATGATGTGTCTGGCCTCCCCAAGGTCTTTGATTTCAAAATCCTTTCTAATTGAGTTTTCGATTTCTTCAACCTCTCCTTTGGTAAGTGCCATGATGATAAGATCATCTACATAGAGTATTTCAAACAAGTTCAATCCTTCTTTCTTCTTAAAGAAGAAGCATGGGTCCATTTTTACTGATATGAACCCCCTTTATCAATCAATTTCTGGGTGATGAGCTTGTTCCATTCATGTCCTGACTGATGTAGTCCATATAGACTCTTCAGCAGATATAGGATAAGTGGCTGACCATCTTTCCCTGACACCTTGTACCTTTCTGGCATGGACATATAGTTCATTAATTCCAGTTGGGTGTTGAGGTAGGCAATGTTTACATCCTATCGTTCAATCAGAAGACATAGCATTAGTGCAATTACCACAACAATGTGTAATGTTTATGTTTTGAATACCCCAATCCCAAAACAACAAGTAACCATTCCACCTCTGAAAATGAAAACAACCAAGTCCAAAAACACCCATGAATACAATGGATACGTAAGTACAATGACACATGCTTCCAGATTTGTGAGAGGACTGAATTTGACAGCAATGTTGTCTTCCTCGAATGTTACTCTGCAACCAAGTGTATATGCATTATCTGAAAGATCAACTGTGATGTACTCATATCCATGGTGGATGCAATGAGCAGGGCACTACTTGACATGTATGCCTGCTACTCCAAGTGGTCAGAGAGGGAGTCATCTGCACCCAGCAGTATACTGTAAGCAGAAGCAAGGTGAGGATAGACTACAGTCCATGTCTGATGGTGATATTGGTGACAGGGAGCATGCTGACAATTTCAACTAGTGAGCATTGCCAGTGACACCTGTCCTTTAAACTGTCACTTCACCTCAGTGCACTCAAAACAAAACAATGCACATTGAACAGTTGCATGCATATGACTGCATATCAGCAAGAAGAATGACTTGTACATGGTGTCAACAACTGAGAAGATACATGTTGGACCACGCTCACTACTGATACTGACATTGAGCATTGACTTGGACAAGGAGTGGTAGAAGACACCAGGCAGAGTCAATGCATCAGTTACAGACACACCAGTATCACTGGTATTGAACATGAAGAGGGACAAGCATGTGTCATTGGTGTTTTAATAGCAGATATGGAATGCAGGCAACAGAAAAGTCTCAATCAGCAGAGGAGCAACAGTGTCAGTATTTACCCTTGATGCATATGACCTCAGTGAGTGAGAGATGAGAGGACCAGAGTAATGTGCCAACTAAAAACATTCATGTGACAACAATAGCTAGCAGTAGCAAGAGAACCATCCTCACTAGCAAGACTGTTACTGAGGAGATCATCAGAGTCAACAATTGGACTTCTCAAATGATGCCTACATTGACCACAAATTGATAGACCTGGAGAAGTTGCAAAAGTTGGTGGTCAAAGTTCAGCTTTGGAGTGAGAGGGAGATACCAAAGGGGACAATACTGCCTCACTAACCCTTCTCAGAGATCTACTGCTCAAGTATCATGATGGGGGTATGACCACACTCATTTCAGTGGCAAATGTTGCAGTCAAGTATGGGTTCACCTTTGGGTCAGAGAAACTCAGAGGAGCAGGTGAGGGCAAGTACATGCAGAATTATGGAGTCAAAGAGATCTAGATCACTTGGCATCAAAGAACCAGTGTACAAGCTGATCATGACAAGTCTAGAGAAGTCATACAAGACCTTCATTGCAGACAGGGAAGGGGAGAAGAGACCCAATGGATACATGCTCAATCAAGTCTGTCAGTCCAGACAAGTACTTGACAGAGAATACACTTCACTCAACAACAAGCAAGTTTCATTTGTGTCCAGGTATGGCAACTCCAAGGACAGATATGAGTACAAGAAGACACATGTTGGATGTCTCAGAGACATACTCAAGGCAGTGGAGTGCAAAATGATTGACATTGAATCCCTCTCATTCAGGTGCAAGACTACTGTCAAGAGCACTAATGCCATGAAGTACTTCAGACTCAGTTGCACTATTAACTCACTCCAAGTTGTCAATGTCATCAATGTCACTGATTGAAGTTGCCTGCTGGGAGTCAAGAAGTCATCTGGTGCATTCAACATGAACTATGTACTGCAACAAAATCTACTTGACATCTTCTCCAGTCACATGGAGGAGCCAGAGGACAATGTCAACAGAGACAACAATGGCTGCACTCATGCTCAGAGTACAGTCAAAGTGACACCATAGTTGCAAGTAATGCTGACAAGATCAACATCTGAAGCACATAGATTCAATCTATGTACAGTTGGTCTTATGAGACCCTAAAAATTCAAAGCACTCTAACCAAATAGAGTACAACAATGAGCTAGTGATGGATGTTGCAGATGATAATAACATCACTGTGATATGCTTGAGACCATGGGCAAACAACACATGTTGACAATAGTGTCTTCTGAGACTACAATCCCTGCACAAATGCTCATCCCCTGTGCAGTGCCTGGCACTTTTAACCTGCACTGCCTTGCACATCTGCTTCACCTGTTGCTGTGTTGGTTGGATTCATTGGTAAAGAGTTTTCAGCTTTAATGAGTAATGAATACTCTCTGTATTTTTTGCATGGCCCACCCATCTATATATCACACTGCCTTGGTCATTTATTTGCAGATCAAGATGTTACAGGTCAAAGCTTGAAGGAAGGTGAATTGGTGCAAAGTTTTAAGGTTGATCAGACCTTTTGTTTGTTTATGTGTTCCTTAGGCTGTGCAATAGTTTTGAGAAAACTGTTGTGTAGTGTTGGAATCACTTTGTGGTGGCAAAATGACTCAAGTGTCTCACCAGTATGGGCATTTTTGTTGATGCTATGGTCATGCCCTGAAGACTTTGTTGTCAACAGATGTGGAGCACAAATAGTCAACAGCTGGGAATTATCTGGAGAAACCAAGGAGGTCTGGATGAAACAGTGGTACCTCCAGGAAAAGAGGTGGTGAGCACTGGTTTTGTCAACCAGTTCTATGTGACTGGCAGCCAAGATAGACAGCAACAACACCAAAGTATGGATGAAACTTGGACTTGATCCCAGTTGGGTGGAGTCAATACCAAGTTGCACAGCCAAGGCCTTGATGTGGTTGACTAATGGTGCAGTGCCAGTGAGTACTTCAAGTGGAGACACTATGTTGCATGAAATAACTGACAAGATGTTCAAGACATTAGACAGTGTGCTCAAACATAAGTCCCCAGTGATTTGTTGGAAGGTTTGACTGGATGCTGAATGGGCAAGTCATGTTGAACAGTTTCTGGATGGGTCATTCAGCACTGCCATCTTGATTAGGAGTTTTGCAAGCTGTATGCTCAAGGTAAAAGTTCTCAGTTGAGCTGTACTCCTGGAAGGCATAGGAAGAGCTGAGCTCCCCTGAATCCAAGTGAATCATTCAAACTTTCTTGTCATAGTATTTTCAGATTAGTTCAATGATGTGCATATTGTTGGGAAGTCCCTTGTGCTTGCTGTTGGCAAACCAGATAAAGCCAGAGCCTTGGTTTGCAACAATGAGGATGTAACCTGTTGGGCCATGGGAGAAAGTGGGCCATTTTAGGAAAACAAAAGAATAAAGTTGGGAATGCCCAACAGGCATGATTCCAGTGTGTAGTGTTAGTTTGATGCTGATGGAGGAGGATGCAGTTGGGTGTTGTTGTATGTTGGTAATGGGGCATGGTGCCAGAGGCATCCAGATTTTGTTGAGATAGTTGGTGAGCCCATTTCAGCCAGGGTGAATGTGGTCAACATGTAGGACAAGTTCAGTGAAGGGGTAGACATTATTGGCAATGTGCCTGATTTCTTGGACATGGAGACGAGGCCAGTGTTGAGTTGTACTCTGATGCTCCTTGGTGGTCAGGTAGTGAAGGTGCCCATGGTATTGCTTATGTTACCAATTCACATTATGCAAGCCTATTTGGATGGGTAAATTCAAGCACAAGTCATTGGTGGTGATCTCATTGCAGAGGTGGGTGACTTGAATGATCAGATTAGTAATGTGAATCGAACCATTGACAATTAGAGCCAGCCCAGTCATACCCAATAGTTTTGACTGGAATAGAGGAGGAGGAAGGAGTGTTGGATGTGTGGTATCTTGACAATAGTGCACTGTTTGAGAGTGATCAGATTAGCAAGTGGCATGATCTGAATGGAGCAATCAAGCCAAAGAGTGGATGAGTTCCACTGAGAGTTGAGAACCAATATTCATGAGTTATGGAGTGAATAAAATATTGAAGTGGCATGTTGTGACTCTGCAATTTGTGATCAAGGAGTCAGTTCAGTTGGGCAACTAGCCAGCCTGATATGGGAGGCAGCCAAGACTTTTAATGAAGACAAGTGGTTTGGAACAGCTGAGGGAGCCAAAGGTATGTGATGAGCATGCCCAGAATCTCATCCCAACAAAAAGGTGTACAGATGATAGAAGAGCAGCAGAAAGTCCTGTGATCAAGTCCACTTTTGTGAGCAACATGAGAAATCAAAAACAAGACAGTGAGTGACTCATTCCTGAGAATGGTACTTCCCCCTAATAGTAAATAATATATCTACCATATTATTACTAATATATATTAAGTGAATAGGATATTTGAAAAAATATAAATTATCATAAAATAACATGTAATAAATTCACTGCTTGATCCACTAAGTTTATTCCAGCATAAGGTTAAAACAAGATTAAAGAAAATAAGAATCAAAAACAATGTAATGAATCCGGCAGCATAAAAGGGCGACTCCTCTACAACCACAATATTAGAAACTGCATCCCACGTAAATTAATTCACTCTCCTCCCCAATGAGTTATAGGGTTGGACCGAGCGTCAACTCCTCAAAGGTGTTGCGTCATCTTCGAGAAATCCTTTGCGTGGGTTCGCACTGTGGCATCATACGTTCCGAACCTCACAAACGCGTTTTTATTCGCATCATTAAAGTTTCTTATACAGAATCTATTATCAAACATGAACGAAACCTGCATCACCCCACATTCACCTCACAAACCATATCCACGTCCACAACTCCAGCCCGACCATCCAAAACACGCAGGCCTGTCACCTTCTGCACTCCACCCAATAATGGGAAAAAGTCCACATCAAAATCCGCAAACCCGAGGGGTCCCACAGCCCCGACCTTCCGCTCCGCGGCGCCCAGCAACAGCACGCTACTCATGCGACTCTTCACAAACTGTACCGTCGCATCCACGCTGTCGCTTGGACTGTTGTTCCACAGACGCATGCGCAGAGTGAAGGGCTCTTCGGCGCGCACGCGCGTGGGTGGGTTGAGGACAGTGACGCGGAGGGGATCTTGCGGGGCGACTTTGCGGCTGAGTTGACTGGTTTGTAGACGCCCTTGCTGGCCGAGGGTGGTGCGCCATTGAAGGTCGAGTTTTCCGAGGGTAGGCGTGGTTTTGGCGAGTGGGTCGTTGGGGGTTTTAGGAGTGAGAGAAAAAAGATATTGACGCGAATCACTGTTGTTTAAGAGGGCCGTATCTGCAAAGACACTTTGTTTAGTGTGAGAGTCGGCGCTGTGTAAACAAATACTCGTGTCAGATTTTAAATACAATCAAGGTATGGGGACACTCAACTCTTGGTATTCGAGAGTCATGTCAACAAAGCTAAAAACATCTGATGCCTCAAACTTGAGCCTCTCCAGATACATGGGCACTCCGCTCACGTTTTGAATCTGTGCCTCCAAAAAGAGCCCGCCTTCGATCCCTTCGAGAACAGGCATGGCATGTACTTTCGTCTTGACGCTCAGCGGATTGAGCACTTGAAATTTGTAGAATTTGCGAAAGGATTTGTGGTCCCCGTCGCGTGTAGTGTAGTGGACGGAGCACACGAGAATGTGAACACCGAGTTCTTTGACCTCGTGCGTGATGAGGAATTCCGCAGTTTTTGCAGGACCAAGCGACGCAACGGGTGGTGAATCTTCATTATGCGGTTAGGCTGTGATTCAGGTGCAAGTTAGGGCGGACCTGCATCCAGCGAGACAGTGTCAGCCAATGTGAAGCGCTGAGTTTGAGTCTGCAGCTCCGCCTTGATCCCAGCGCGTGCGACTGGCGACCGACTCTCGTTCACGATGCAAAGATAGGACGCAAAGGTCTCGCCGAGGAAGATGGATCCAAACGAGGCCGGCAGCGCGAGTACGTCGCTCACACTCGAAGCGCTGGCGTCCAGCGTGTCGCCTATTATAGACCTTATTTTCATAGTTCAAGAGTTGAGAGCTCACGATGTCACGAGGGTTGGGGCGTAAGAATACCTATCCATGGCAGACCCTCCCAGCGAGGGCGCATGCACCACGAGGGATGGACGCGACAGCCGCATCACTTTGAGAGAAAGTGGGTGCTTCTCCTTCTCGCCGCCACCCGTGGTGTCCCGCGTCGAAGTGTGCGTGTCCATGCTGCCACGCACACTCATTTCTGTGACTTGATTTTGGCTGGGTCCTCACTTGTTCACTGCCGCCGTCAGTCACCTGATAGTCTCGTATGCTGTCTACACCCTCAACTGACAATGAAAGCGTACATGGATTTTTTTGGCGTCACTTGGAAGACAGGCATGATCGCAAGGAGCCCTCAGACCTGACCTGCCTTAAGAATTTCATACACAGTCATGGCATCACCACCTTCAACAAGAAAGAAAAGTTTGGAACTCGAATTACGGTCACCGGCATAATAGCTGACATCTCCAACCCCTATAGCTTGTGCCATTCAGTCAGTATCTCTTCCAAGAAAGCAACCAACCACCACCACACGTGGCCACGTTCGTAAATATGGGTACTATCCCACACAATATAAAGGAAATGCTGGCTGCTCAGTTCCGATGCACTTGATTCGAGTTACCATTGAACTACCTGTCTCCGTCAGCATCCAAGAGGGATTTTCACCTTTGCGATTGCACTACTCTCAATTACAGTTCTTGTATTATGCAGATAAAAATTTTTCGTTTTTTTTTGTAGGAGAAAGACCCATGCCATATGGCACATCAAAGAGGCCCTATTGGAGCTTGATCATCGCTACATCATGGACTCCAAGTGGACTTACAAGATTAAACGGACCAAGACTGGTCAGATAGACCGATTATGTTCCCAACTCTGCATCTGCGGCTTCAAGGAACGTGCAGGGATTGACTAAACAGAAATATACGCGCTATGCGAACGATGGCTACTGGCACTCACGGCGCTCTGCTACTGGGAAACAGAGGCCAAATTCCGAAGCACATAATGAGCGTGTCTTACGCATCCAAACCTTTGTCTACCCTCCATTCATCTTGGAAAACAGATGTATCCAACCCTTCGTTGACCCTGACATCCCTCTTGGAAAACGGTCAATCCTGAATGTTATCAGCATCATAACACTACAAGGGAATCCCGTTTTCTTCAATGACATTGATTGTCAGGCGCGAGTGCCAAGCGCTTGCGAAAACGAATATCCGCCAAAAAAAAACGCTCTTTAAATGTATTTGGCTTCGGAATTAGGGAGAAATAGTTGTGTCGCTGGAATCCGAATACAAGACGCGTCTTCTCGGTTGGAGCCACGGACGCGACGGTGGGCGTCTTGTAATGGGCTTCCGCTCACGGCAAAGGGAAGTAACAGCGCTACAGCTGGCTTTCATAGCAGCCGGTACAAACTGTCCGGCTATTACCGGATACATCAATTATGTGTTTGAAGCCAAAGGCAAAAATCCTCAAGAAAGAGGAGAGCGTTGGATTACACGCGGCGGTTGCAACGGGAGGTGGGCCAGTTGACGCTAGTATGGGCAGGATAAAGGATGCGCCGCAGCAGACGCGAGGATTGTTGATATACGGAAAGCGCCTAAAAATTTAAGCGAAGTTTTAATAAAAACCAACACTGTTTGGGTGCATGGAACGGCAAGCGCATTTACTGAGAGAGTTAATGCCAATAGCCGCCCCGCCACAACAAAATGAATCAAAAAGGAACAAAGTTATGCGCTCTCGCCCAATCACTCACTGTCGATTAGGAAGAAAGAAAGGATCCATCAACCATTTGTGAGCAAAAATGAATAACTCACGTATCCGACGCTGATCAGGTAATCCGCAAGCGCCTCCACAACCTTGTTTGCCTCACCGGGCTGAGTGGGGTCGCCGTAAACACCAATCAGGATGGCCTGCTTGCTTTTGACGCACACAACACCACCGGCACCCTGTTGTGTTCCAGAACTTTCAGGACCCAACAATGCATAAAAACCAACATTGCCTCAAGCGAGAAACGAACCTGCTTTCCGTAGATGGAACGGTCATCTGCGCGTAGCGTAAAATACTTGACTCCGCCGAGGTGAAGTCCGTTGGCGCGGATGCCGCTGGCGTCCTTGTAGCCACCCGTGAGGGCCGTCAACTCAGGGGCGCTGATCTAATCGACCACGGTGAGACGATTCTTCCCAAATAAGGCCGCAGCGAGAGAGCCCGAGGCGCACGTGTGTTGTGGAATTTAATAAGGCGAATTGCCATACTCACTGAGAAGCCCGCGGAGGTTGCCCAAAGCGATCCGTCGTGACCGTGAATGGCGGCTTTTTGAATCTGTGTTCCCATAGGATCAGCGATTGCGCGAATGCACGGCCGCTATGCGGAGTCGTTCGCACGGCCAGCTGGATTTGACAACAAAGGCGGTATTACCTTGCCGGTACCGATGAGGTTGTTGTCCACGTATGCCTAAAGTGTAGGGGTTCAGAGAAAGTGTAGGTGTTCAGAGGATGACGGGCAAAATCGAGAGTGACTGGGGTGGCTGCCAACCTGCCAACTCATTTGTGGGTGCTTTTGTGGTTGGACCAATTTCTTCTCAATTTCATTAGATATCTATTTAATTTCACACCAATACAACGCCGCAATTTATGCCGCCTTTACTTTGCAGCAGACCAGGCATATCTCATATCTATTTGTAGCACACCAATGCAGACTAGATTCGTGGTTCGTTCGGTTCGAGTATCGGCGATGTAAGCAGCCCACGTTCCCGACGGATCCGACCGCCTTTCACTTGCAATTTACTCACCACAGTGCTTCCATTATTCATCCCACAATGCTCAATAAGCAGACCAACCATTCCAGAACACCAAATAAAAATTTGCGTGGAGTGGTTGGTATTTTTTGTATCTATGCCAGATCGAAGTTCCTAGATGTTCTTGATGAGAAACGCCTTTTTGTCTGCAAACGTCTCGTTTTGGTACATTATTTATTTTTTTGCTGAGAGGTGGGGAAAGTTGTAAAAATGCAACAGACTTGCGCGAACTTTGTGCAATGTACCTGGATATGTCACAAGCTTGTGCTTGTTCTCAAACATGATATCCGCGATGGTTTTCAGCAGCAGCGCGTATCAAAAAAATATTAGGCGGACAGAATGTTAATTCAACCGCCTCGTTAATCATTTCGCCCCATTTCGCCTCATCGCACCGACCACCAAAAAAGTGGGAGACTCCCATTTGTGTTGTGTCAACAAGTCCTGAATCGGTGAAAACATTTCCACTATGGCGCTGAAAACACCGCAGTACCCGGTCAGAAGCAATTTTAAGTCGCGTGGCCATATAAATAGCAGTCGGGAAACGAGCTCCAATTTGCCACCGGAAAAGGTTGTTGAAGATGTTTGGGAAAGAACATATTTTTTGGCCTTGCGCTGAGTGGATGTGTGATGACATTATGGCACTCGATTCATTCACTAATGGTGGAAACGGAATATGCACGAGCAAAGTGGAGAGCGAGATCCTTCCACACGTTTAACCTTGTCACGTTGATGGGTCGACCCCCACCGAAACAATTCGTATGAAGGAAATAAATCGCAACCGCGATCCGTTTATCTTCAACCTGCTACCTTTCCCGAATAGTTTCAAAGTAGTCCACAAACATGCATGCACTCGTTGAGCTTCATGAGTTGTCGTACAAGTTGTCACATCTGTATCCTTGAGGGACAATGCGAAAGTCAATTAATACGCTCACACCTCGAACTCGAGCCTGGACATGTAGGATACAAGAAAAGAGAAGACTTTTCATCTGTACAATGCATGAGAGAGTTGTGCGACAAACTACATTTGTTGTTTACATTTAAACAATCTACATGGAACCTCATCCATGTGAACATCCAACCATGCATTGAGTTCAGCTTCATCATTAAATTCATGGTGTTCAGCAGGAATACCAGCATCAACTAAAGTCCATGTAGTTGAAAGGTGAATAGTGGGATTAGAGGTCATTACAATTTTGACAAGCAATGCTTCAGCTTCTGTAGTTGTTAAGTGCTGGTTCATGAACCAACATAAGATACTTTAGCATTGAACCAATAGAGTACACAAGACTCATTGATTCCATGAACATGTTTGTCCCTTTTAGACCTGACCATTGGCAGCAGCCAAAGTCAAAATTTCACAGAAAGCATATGATGTCCCCCATTGACAACATTGCTAGAAGGAAAAGAAGAGCCATTTCATGTGCTGTGATACCACCAAGCTCTGCTAGAAAACATTCTTTGCTTGGTCCTCTTGAGCAAAAATTCTTCATGGACATTGTCAGGACTCTGAATGGCAGCTTCAATAAGCTTTTTGAGAAATGCACAACCAGCCTTGGGAGTCAGTTTTCCGTTGCAAATATGTGGTTTGAGCACCAGTTGTCAACATCAGCTTTGAGTTTCGCAACAGGGTCAGCCATCTTCACTGTGGCAGTCTAAAACAAGCATGAGTCATTAGTAAATTCAACATAATGGCAAGCAATCAATACTAAATATTACCTGAATGAAAGAATCCACACAAAACAAATGGAAATTATAAAAAATAGTTGGCTTAGTCTTTTGAGATGCGATCCAGTCAGTCAGCAGCTCACGTCCATTGTGAAACACTTAGGTGTCAGTTCATGCCCCGCCATAATTGCTGGTCAAGCACCACTGCCTCAAGTTGCCGACAGTGACTCACTCGGCAGTGGAACCAGTCCACACAGCAAGGTACCCTGACTATGTTGAGGTGTTGAATGCGAATGACCAGCTCAGGCAAGGCAATGATTTGAGGGACTGAGGGATTAAAAAAATAAATAATCTGCAGGCAGTGCCTTGAAGAATTACTTGTTGGACGCCAATTTGTCCGGTTCAACCCGTACAGCGCCAGCCCTGGCGAAAACGACACCGTCACGAGTATCTGAAGAAGTAGTAGAAGAGGAAGAAGTAGTAGAAGAGGAAGAAGTAGTAGAAGAGGAGGAGACAGTTGACATTGCGACTGATTGGATGATTGTGTGAGTCGCTGCTTGAAAACAAGAAACATGAACAAACCCTTTGTCGGCTTCTTTGACGCATTCTGACTCAAACTTGATGAAGAAGAAAAAGGCACAGATACGGGATTCGCCGTGAAGGTTGATGGTGTTGCTCTGCGTTGGCTTCTTGATTTTCGTCATTTTTTCTCTCGTTTTATTCCAACATAGAATTCACAGCACAAATTTGAGTATTTTTATTAGTCACCGCAGTGGAGACTGCGACAATTGAAAATCAGTAGTTTGCTTTCCCGTGAGGGAAGAGGGCGGGGCGCGACATCGGGGCGGGGGACAAATGTCCTCGTTTGCCTCGGGTGATCCGAAAGACTTTGGGGGCTGTTGAAGGGGCAAGCCCCACCTCTTGCGTCCATCAGGCCAGGAGACGTCCGCGAGGGCCTCTTTTGTAGCATTGACGAGATCGACGGGGGTCGCCTTCGCGCCAGACGTTCCTGTGCTGTCACAAAATTACTGCTGCAAAATGGAGGACGGGATCGAAGCCCAGCTCAACGGCCTCTCGAAGAAAGAAAAGAGGCACCGCGAGTTTGTGGAACGCGTCGATCTCATTGGACGCGAGTTTGCAGAGGCGAAGGAACGGTGCGTTGAAGAGTGGAGGCCCACGCGGCGCGGGTCTCATCGTCCCGTCACTCACCCAGAATCTACTTTGAGAAGCTCGCTACCTTCAAACAGGAGCTCAGAGACGTTCAGGACGGTGAGTTCGGGTTGGCTTTTGGGGCCGCTGACACAGGCGCTCATCTCTGCGATCGTCTGACCCTATACCTACATCTGATCTACATCCCATCTATACTGTTGACAGGGTCACACCGTGAGTTTGTGGAGCAGGTCGCAATCCTCGAATTCGATCGAGCGGCAACCATTCGGAAAGCAGAGCTCTTCCGCAACTATCAGATTCAAACGGCAAACAGCATGTATCAAGCCGAGAAGGAGGCCTACGATCTTGAGTATCTGGTGAGATGAAAGCGTCCCAGGATGATCCGTTGACATTGGTCGAGCCTCTCACCCTTCCCCTAACACAATGCAGGCTGAGAAGCAAGGGCTTCGGGACAAGATTCTCGATCAGCTTGAAGAACGAAGAAAGAAGCTCAAGGAAGACCGAGAAAGCTTTGAGATGACACAAGGTAGGTTTCACTATCGGGCAATAGAAGGGCGACTGAGGAGCGAAGAACGTAGTCCTTCAATCCCCCATGATAAGGTTTTCTTATCGAGCGTAGTGACTTCATCGTTGCATACATCACCGTCCCGTTTCCTGACCTTGTGGTTCCAACAAACCTCCCACCCACAGAAGTCTCAACAGACTCTCAAAAGACCATGTTCACACGCAAGACCACCCGCGCGCAAGCAGCAAAGCAACCCGACGACAAAAGGGACGGCATAAAGTTTAAAACAAAGGGAAAGGGAGCTGCGGGCCCCGCGCTGCCCGTCACACTGAAGGATCACGAAATCTACGAGGACTTGGCGTTACTGAAGCGAAAAACGTTCTCGTAATCGCCCGCCCGAAGTCCCTCATGTACAAAGCAAAGCGAAAAAATAAACGAACCCTTACGAAATGTGTCAACCATACTTCAAAATATTCCAGGAAACCCAGCCCAATCGGTAGGTTGTAATTTTCAGCAACCCCAATACCTTGAACGTTCCAAATTCAAGAATAAATGCGACCCTGAACTGACCCACCATCAGAACCCAACATATGGAGGTTCATCATAAACGATCGAAATCTCAATAATTACTACGCTTCCCTCACTTGGGAGAATTGGAGGACATCGCCGACACGAGTTTGAGCAGGGTTTGACAGAATGTATGAGATCCAATCAAGAAATAGACGTTTGACAACTTGGGAACTCCTTGGTGCAAAGAAGTAACTTGAAGTCATCGATCCAGTTCATTGATTGTGCAATGAAAACAACAACAACGACTATATCAGAGCCGCAAAACGAATAAATAAAGTGCGCGACAAGTAGATAAGCCAAGAGACAGGACACACCAATTACAGAACTTTTACCCCTTGCACTCGCACATCTCCTGCGCTACTTTATACCACCGCCTTCTTGCCCCTCAGAAACGCACCCCCCATCCCAGACACCAAAAACGCTTTCCCAGCGACCAACCCGGAGCCAGCTCCCACACTAGCCCCGGGACCCCCCGAGGAAGCACCCACCAAGCCAGCAAACCAGCAAACAAACCCGCACCGCCGCTCACCTTCCGACAGACATTCTCCGGGCTCCTTAAACTGCTCGGCAACGTCTGCTGGCAACGCTGCTACTCTCATATTCCCCGGTACGCCCCGTCGCGCTGCTGCGGCCGGGCGGAACGTCACCACGTACATGCGCTGCACTGCTCGCAGTGCTCATGGGCATCGCGGGGGCCTCCGCGCCCGACGACGCCGCGTGCCAGTGGTAGAGGTAGAAGCTGTTGCTGGCGGCGCTGCGGTCACTGTGCAAGGAGCCGCCCGTCTGGTGCAGCTTGGTTTCGCGTGAAGTAGGGGTGGAAGTTGCTGTGCGGATGGGGATGGAAGTGGCGCGGAGCGTGATAGGGCGAATGACCCTGTGCAGGCTGGAGACCCAGTTGCTGGCCTCGTGGGCTTCGAATTGACCGTAGACTTGCATCAGGGAAGACTGGATGTCAGGGGCCGCCTTTTCGCCAAGATAAAAAGCGTTGAGCAGGAGTTGGTCCGCGTCAGGGGCTTCCCTGCGGAGGCTGCTGGCACACCAGGCCGCAGTGTGGCAGCTGATGCTGAGAGGGATGAGGACCTAGTGCAGGTGACGCGTGGAGGCAAATTCCGTTTTCATCCAAAGCCCACCCAGGCAACGCCAAAGGTCGTGCTCGTCGTCGCTCGCGCTCTCCTCGTTGTGGTCGCGGAATCGAGGACGCTGGTGAGGGACCGTCATGAACATCCAATCAACCGAGGCGTACTGGTTCGGGCTGAAGGGTTCGGTGGTTTTATTCGCTGTGGGTGGAGATGGGTTCAACGTTAATTTTAGCGGCGAGTAAATTTTCGGGAAAGGAAAAATCGATACCAACCCCCAAAAAAAATTGACAGCAACCAAGCCAATGTAGCCACTGCCATTGCTTTCTCTCGCTCAAGCAACAAGCCCTGATTTTGAAACAGCATCCAGGAAAGAAGACTGGTCGCGCCCATCGACAAGGCTTCTCTCCTTCCCCTTTGTGCATAAGCAATAAAAGTACGAAGGTACTCGTGGTATTACAGGGCAAAGAGGGAAAGAGAAAAGGAGAAGAAAAGCAGAAACGGGGTTCATGGAAGGGAATATACCTGCATCGTTGACCTGCACATTCTCGATCCATCTGGCCGACGACTTGTCAGATCCTTCAGTAACTAATGCAACGGGAGCGGGGTTTTAAGGGCAGACACCCACGGCCTTGGGGTAGCTGTGGGCACGCGTTTCTTTAATCCGATGAGGACCGAGTTTTTCGAGGCGGTTGCAGTTACTGAGGCTGAAGCGGTGCGCGTGGATGCAGCGAGATTGAAGCCGGTGTGAACTATAGCGTCTGAAGGTATGCTTTTTGAAGTCAAGTTTGTGAGGAGCTTTGACGATGAGTCTGCTCTTGCGGAGGAGGTTGACTTGCGTAGGTCGAGAATAAGCTGAGAAGGGCGGATACGGGTACTTAAGGATGTATTTGTGGAGACTGTGTTGGTATGGGAGCATGATGACTTTGATGGTGGCTGAGGGACCGTACATGCGGCTGCAGCAGAGACTGGACCAGAACCAGATGACGATGATAATAATGAACGATACTTATACCAATAGAGGAACTCGAAGTATAGTACGCGCGAGAGGTACTCGCCACGCTCGCGCTCGCCGTGGCTGTGCCGCGCCGTCGTCAGTTTTTTTCAGATTGGGTTGTGCACAAATAGGGACAGCGGTTCGAAAGAACGCGGGGACGGATGTCTGGCTGCGTGCGTGTGCTGTTCTGTTGATCGTTTTCTCCAATGAGCCTTTCTTGGTGCAAACCAATTTCAACAAATTCCGGCTTTTTTCTTCCTCTCCAGCGCCGATTTTGTGCACAAAAAAGCGATCCGTCGTCCAAACAGTCAATTTGTAGCGTCCACCGCGTGTGTATGGAAATCAAAATGCAAGGATTAAGGATTGGACATGAACGATACGGTGCGAGGACAGAGCGCAACAGGAAACCCGTTGTGTAGTGGCCGCACCTTCCACGATCAAATCAAAGCTGGAGCCGGTGAGAATCACGATCCGAAATAATTTTGGATCATGGCCGCATAAAATTCGAATTCGTCTTTTTATTACTTCGATCGCTGCTAGAATGTTGTCTTTGTTGGCGATTCTGTAACAAACTTTTAATGACTTTCCATAAATAAAAAAAAGCGAATTCTCATAAATGTAGTTAATTTTAACATTTTATCAAATTAATAAGGGACAAAATTTTGGGTATCTGATGTACTAATTTAGCCATAACCGACCATTAAAGTCACCTTGAGACCATCATGGTTCACTGAAAGCCCTCTCAAGTTCCATCTCTTTGGCACCTCGCTATATATCCACCCTATCTAAAATATAACTGTATCCGCCGCAAATGGACTTTCAATTCATGTATACAGCGAAAACTGCATAAATTGAATCGAGCTTGGTCATTTGCAGTCTGCTTGATGCGAAAGAAAGACGAGGACAGCGTTGGCTGGCATGGGGTTCAATCCTGCAATACATGTACAATTTTTTTTTTGTTACAATTGGTTCAAAACCAGGTGTCAGAGAAGTAGAAGAAACGTTTTCTGAAGCTCCAAAGACATTAGAAGAGTTGAGGAGAGTTTGCAGAGAATTTTTAAGATTTTGAAGAGTTCAGAAGCGGTTATGAAAACCGGAAGTGCGAAAAATAATTTGAAATTTACTGAAAGGAAGACTTTGCAACGGGGGGCGTCAATGACCTGAAACGAAAATTTTAATAAGAGAGAATCAGAAGTGAACAAAAGTGGAATGACTTGAACATGTTTTGATAGAATTTTTCTGAAGTAATGAGTGGGATGACGCAATCGAACTCTTCCGCGGCACCCACCACCAGGTTTTTTGGATAACAAAACGACTGAAATAACACTTGTCTTTCAGATGGCCGAGTTAGATAAACGCAATCATCTTTTTATACGCCGCTCAGACTTTACTGTTATCATCAAAGTGAAGTTAAATGTGCCAATCGAACGATTTTTATTCTTGAAGTTTGGTTTATTCTGTTACTACATTCTACACTGAAGAGAATTTTCTGGTTCCTGTAGCTTAATGCGTTGCATTCTAAATTTGCGCTGAGTTTTGAGATTTTGGAGGCGGATTCGTGGGTGGCGGAGGCTGGATGGGACGCGGGGTTATGCGGAACTTTGGACTTCAGAATCATCTCAGTCGCGAAGAAACAATGTCGTTCTTTATTGGTGGGAGCGGCGAGCTTGATTTGTTAGTTACCAAGCTCGCTTGGTAAAAAGGACATTGGGAATTATGGAAGCTGACCTCACAATGACGAAATGCAAGCGATTGAGTTTTTAATCCATAAAACGACCGAAAACCACACATATCAACACAAACTATATGCATGCAAAGATAATAACGCTTTACATGTTGCCATCTATCCAAAAAGACAGTAAAATCAGGACACATGCCCAGCACATAGTGACAAAAAAAGCAACTTACACTGCTTGTCGTACGCCGCGTGCGCCTGTGCAATTGCCTCGCGCTTAGCAGCCTCCTTGTCACCGCTGAACCCGCGCGATTCGACGAGCTTGTCCACCTCAGCGGCAGCGAAACCAGCCAGGAGGTCCTTGAAGAGGCTGTGGTTCACAGGCTGGCCTGTCTTCTTGGCCTGCTGGTCCTCAAAGAGGCGAAGAGCTAATTATTTATGGAAGTAACAGACGATTAATTTGCAGATCTGACAGAAGAAAAGGTCCGCGATCGCGCCGGAGATGAAGTACGCTCGGATTGCCTTGTCAACGGCAACCCGGATGATCGCCGTCGAGATGGGCTTTGATCGGGGAGCCGAGAAGACACCGGTGTCCAAGAGCAAGGTTAAGTAGCGACGTACCCTCGAAGCCGGCGGCGCCAGCAAGAAGCTCGTGCGTGAGCGGCACCTTCTTCTTGTACACCTCGTCGTGGTGGGGGTGGGAGCCGCTGGAGAAGAAGTCGAAGAGACCCATTTTGCTTGGATGTTTTTGATTTCAATAATGATCGCCCGTTTCGCGTTTTCCATGTGTCTGCAGATTTTTGCACCCCCAAACTCTGGCGTGTCTATCATTATGCACGTCAAATCCAATGAATCCCCGATTCTTGTTCCAACAATCAACTCTTGCCCTGCTCCACCACAGTGACAGTCATGCGTACCCTTCCAGCGCACGCAACGAGGTCACGCAGCTGACACGCATCTGTACCACCATACAGAATTGTTCCGAGTCAGACACGAGAAGAGCGCGGAAGGAATGAAAATTGAAATTATTTTACCATAGAACGAAGGAGCAGTAATCGGACGCGTCACGGAACGATTTCTTGAATTTTTTTCGAGTTGGGCCAGCTTATGAAGTCCACAACTTAAAAAGTTTGGGTTGAATGAATTATTTTCTCGTTTTGTTCTTTTGGGTGTTTGATGGTTGTTGGTTCCACTTGCGGTTGCTTCGTCTTGCCTCCAAGCAGGGGAGACCAAAGTGATCCAAGATTCTCGGAAGCACGTTCGTCGACAGAAATGCCACCCTTTCAATGAAAAGCAACCGACACACACAGTTCCATACCAACACAGGCTGACATGCTAATGAATACACTTCCACGCCGTCTCTTGAGGAAACAGCACATGGATTCTGACTGCCAAAGCGAGATTCTATAAAGAAACCCCTGACGATTCGTCGAAACCTGCGCCCTCCTCGGTTCAAGAGCAACCATGTGAGAGACAGATCAATATGTACATCACCAGTCCGATGCATTTTCGAATTCTAAATGCGACGGTTGCGCACATTACGAACGACATCATCACTCGCCTCCGGTTCAATGCACATCTGTGATGCCTGAGTCTGGATTGATTGTAATATAACCAGCATTGCAGAACAAGTTTCTGGTTGCTTAAAATGTGCGTCATTGTGCCAACACAAAAGGAAGAAAACAATGATGATCAGCGGCAAATCAGTCCAAAGTCGCATTCATTGAGCAGGCAAGAGCAAACGCAAGCTGCCTGGACACTGCATTCCCGATTTGCACGTTCAAGAGGTCCCTCGATTGCGTCGTCATATGCTTGCCATCATACAGTCGGTGCAGTCTTGCAATGTCTTCTTTAAAAAAACCTGGTGTGAGAATGGATGTGGTCAGCCGAGGAAATTACGCTTCAACGCCTCAGCCTCACAAACCTTGCGCAAGAGCTCGCTCCCGCAAAGTTAACTGACGGTTAAACGAATAGTGAAACTTTGGAGCTCCAGGCACCGGGTTTCTGGCAATGGTTTTGAACTGTCCTTGACGCCGGACGCGTTCATGTCTTTCGATGGTGAACTCCTCTTCATCCCTTGTGAATACGTGCAAAGGAACTTTCGGCTTGAATCCCATGCGGACGGCAGGAGGAAGGTCCCCAATGGTATCTTCAACCGTAACAAAACGGCAAGGTCCATGAAGTGGGATGCGGGATTCTGGTTGACTCTCGCCGCAGGCGTTTGCTGGCTTCACATAGCTGGAGTGTTGGCGGCGTGTTGATTTGAAGTAATGGGAGGGATTTGGAAGGCTGGTAAGCTTTTTATCTTTGACTGTGGGTTCCACTTATTCAGGAATGAAGAACATGTACTTAATAATGTCACTCACTGACAGCGTTAAGAATGAGTCTGTTCCTGGACTGAGGAGATCCATGATGAGCGGAGTCGATGCATTCGGAATGGATCTGGTAACCAAAGGATAGGAGTTCCGCCAAGAGATAACAGTATGGTGTTGTTTTTGTATCACCATCGTCCACCTGTCCCATTTCCTTCCAATAACGTGCACGTCCCCATTCGCTAAACACCAACAAAACGTCAATTCAGAAAGTTGAATTGGGCAGAAAATAAGGAACAACTCACGCGACATTCTCAACTAGTAAGTAATCCACATTAGGAAGGCATTCGATCATATTTCCGACTTCGACAATCAAGGATCGTCCGCTTTCCTTTCGATATCTGTTCAAGATTGTCCAGTCTTGACAGGGCGGGCTAGCAACCACCATGTCGTAATGATACTCTTTCCTCCCTACTTCCGACTTCCGTGCAGCGGTCGAGGCCTTTTTCAGGAAGGCATTCACATCCATATTCCTGCATACGCCATTCTTGCGGTGAATCGTGTTCCACGATTTGCACGCGTACTCGCAGTTGTCAATTGCTGTTGCCACGTCACCAAGGTTAGAGTCAGTGATGCCGAGAGACTGAGCAAGCGCATATGAACCCATTAGCCCATAGAGTTCAACACGCCCGTTCGCCACTTACAAAGATGCCCGCTCCTGAAAAAAAGTCTATCATCTTCAGGCCACGCCTTTGAAGTCCATGAACTGGATAATCCTGAGCCTTTTCCGGCATATTCTTGAAGAAGAACTATCGATACAAATCAGATGAGACATAATATAGAAAGTGTCAATTACTCGAGATCCAGCGCCTTTATAACGTACAGCTTGAGATGGTGCCTGCCCATCCCAAAACTCCACAAAGACAGGATGGGAGACCCGAGCAATTTCATTCCATCCCACGAGCTCATATTCATTATCTCTCCATCTCAATTCGTTGGGCATACTCGATTCGTGAAGTGTTTCGAACATACGAATTCGAAGAACTGGAGGATCCGCGTAAAAGGTATCATCACCGTTCTCCTCGTCATTTACCACCGCATTACCTCGAGAAAAGCTGATAATTTCGATGACTGCATCCAGTGGAGGTTCGCTAGCGCTAGAAGGAGGCATAATAAATCCGTAGAACTCGCCAGGCTGAAACTGGCGCTTCATGGCAGTGCCGATAAGATGAGCACTTTTCTTTTGTTCGGTGGTTTCTGGCCAACGGTCAGAGTTGCGGGTGTTGGGGCAAAGGCATAAGTCACGCGGCTTTGAGTTGGGGTCCAAGAATGCGTCAGGTACGTTGAAGAAACTGAAGTTATCCAGGCAATAGAAAAATGGCACGAAGAATTCAGCATTCCCTTCCAACCGATTGCCGTAAAAGACTGAGACTATCCTCAGGACTTGGGAAAATTTGATCCAGCCGTGCTCGCATTCACAAACGGATGATTGAAACAACTGCGCCAAGTTAATTTAAGGCTTCACGAATATATAATTATAAGCTACTCACCAATTTTTGGTCCAGCATATTACCTGCTGCACGCAAGAACGATTGGTTAGGAAAACTGGTGGAACCAGTAAGAACGCTCAGTATTCCTCATGAAGTAATATGACTCACTACAGCTGAAGAACGCGAATGCCGTGCTCCGTGACATCGCTGACGCGGGCGTAGTACTTTTTGGTTACAAAGTCCTCCACTTCTTCCGGCCACATTAGTTCAACAAAATTTCCTGGTTTGAGATGATGCTCCTTGAAACCTCCGGATGGAGCATCTTGTGAGATTGCATATTGGTGAGTCGTCCGTGATGTCATTGTATCACTCACTTTGATTAGGAAAAGTGCGTTCACCGTCTTTCCTGCTGAAGTCATAGCGATGAGTTCCTGAAGACATTCGCCAATCTCGTTTGATGAATTTGCTATATGCTTGGCCAAAAAAGCGATGAGTCCTTGGACCCGTCGGTCGCTTCATGTCTTCATCCCATTCTGACTCCGACAGCGGGTCCTCCTCTTCCTCCATCTCATCTTCCTCATCCTCGCTTTCTTCATCGTGGTCAAGATCCGACTCATCGCGCAAATCAACGCAAAACTTGGAATATTTTCGACAGTTCAAGGAACATTCTTCGCTCTGAGATTCCGAATCTGAGACAGATTCAGATTGAAGAGAGTCCAAACTACGCGGTTTTGTTTCGATTTCGACGCGCAACTGGTATCCAGGCTCTTCCTCGCCAGATTCATCCTCGGAATAGCCGTCCACCACACATTCGATTTGCGAGACTCGAGCCTCCACTTCCATCTCTTGCTCTTCTTCTCCTGCTCCTTCACTGTCGCGCACAGTCGAATTGCGAAAAGATTTTGGCGGGCCCGGTTGCGGCGTGCTGGAGATTGAACGGTTTGGCGCAGGAGAAGTGGTTGGAGTTGGCACATTAGGCGTACGTGGTACTGTGTAGGAGTGGGATGAAGTGTCTGAGTGAATTCTTGGTGAGCGCGAGCGAGGCGCGGGGTTTCGCGTGTGAGCACACGGTATTGCGTCACAGACGCGCTTTTCGTTATAAAACATCATTTCTACGTCATCCGAAGATTCATGATGAAAGCTTTCGCGTTCAGCAAAAGTCTTTATGCCGAATGGGTCAGTCAGGGAGTGTCGAATGGATGAGGGCATTGTGCTGACCCGCTTCAATCTGGCAACTGAGCGCCCTGCCCGGCTATCCTCGTCCATAATATCATCTTCTGACGTCAAGTCATTGCGTTCAAAGTTTGAGTCTTGACTGGCCCCGTCGTCGTCATCTTGGCGAGCCAGGCCTTGGACTTCAGCGCCGACCCGCTTGAGGACCGCAACATTGTCAGACGGACTATCGTCATCGTCATCAATGAGAATGACGCCTGCGCCGTCAATATTCCACTTTCTGGAAGCTTCAGAGGAATCCAACAGCGAATTGTCACATGTAAACAGAACGAACCGCTCGCGCCGATTGCTCAGATTTGATGTGGCTCACAATGACCACCTCTTCCTCGTTGTCAGTTTGGACATTGCTTTCATCGTCCGACAATGTGAGATCGATAACGGTGCTGGCTGCCAAGGGACGAAGCACCCAAACCATGTTTCAACAACGAAAAAAGTTCCAGCTTACTATACGTTCAGGAGAACAACTCACGAAAGGGGTAGATTGAGGAACAAGAAAAAAAAGTACCATTCCCATCGACCCACATCTATTGCGTAATTTCTTCATCGCCCTCAAACAAGGAGTGGCATTCAGAACACATTTCAAATACCTTACTTGTCTGGTGCAAGCCAATAAGACGTCCATCATCAGCTAGTATTATCATACAGAAAGCAACGCTAGTCACATACCTGGACAACCATTCTGACACAGGTCTGAAACGGTAGCAAGTTCCACATTTCTGACAACACTGAGCGCCTTCGCGGCGAGCGAACCTGACGGCAGCGGCTAGAGTGGACACCCAGACACCTGAAGGTTGATTTGAAGCGTGAGAGTTCCTTGGATATCCATTTATTGTAATTGATGCTGAATCGTGGTTTCGGCGTTCCGTGTTGTTCAAATCGGGATTTCCTCCGAATGCACAATCACGATACTCGGCGCCCTTTGGAAAGAACAGAGATTTGGAGCGACTTTTCAACCTGCACGATTGGAAGTCCAATGTCACTTTAAGAAGGGCAAAGCGTGGGTTACCATGACGAGCAGCGATTTCCATCAGAGGGATCGGTGGCAAGCCCCTTCCCACTGCTCGCTCGTCCCTTTTCTCTCGTTTTTTCAGGTGGGAATGATGATACTGATAGGTGAATACCATATCCACCAATATTGCAACACTGTTGTCTGTATTACCTCATTGCCACATGTTGAAGCAGTCTGTCATCATAATGAAAATTTCATATTTTCCCCAAAGTGAGATCACCTTTCCGTGCTGTTGCTCGGAAGCGATTTTTTTTTTTTTTTATTCATATCATGGCTGCCTTCACAAGTACGGTTAATTGTGTATCACGCGTATTGCGGTGGGGCTGTTACCACCCTCCTTCGCGATCGACTCGGTGAACTGCAAACGGATCCGCTGGAATTTGCGTCTGACATACGACACGTGTTACAACTGGGGCACATGCGGTTTGCTCGGTCGTGATACATGAGGCACCACTCGCTATCAGTTAAACATTTCGCCACTCTACCCGCCTCAGCAGCTTCCATTCACCTGTGATTTATGGCCGGTTCCTTCTCTTTTAATGAATTTTTTAATCAATTTTACGGGGCTTCTCAGTCGAGCTTCCGCATCCTTCGAGAGAGTCAGAGATAAGTATGTCACGCACGAAATTTGAAGCTGCGTTCAAAGTATGCCAGAGTTGACACTGCTGTAATGACTGCGATTAGGTTAGTTTTGCCTGAGTTGAACATTGGTCCTTGATTGCAAAGGGAAAAAAACACGTCAACGAACACCTCGTCACGTCAGTTCCCATGTCTGTCAGCATCTACAACCTCGCCGGCTACTCCGCTGGTTCCTTCCCCGTGATCGCCGGCAAAGACATCCAGGATGGCTGTCTGTCCCCTGCATTCGTCAACACAACTGCTGCTGCCGTCTCTTGGGCTTCCATTTCCTTTGACCCTGCTAGTAACAGCACCTGCGGTCCCACCGACCTTCCTTCCCGCTTCAAGCGTTACTTTGAAGGATCGTACAGCAACTTTGCGGCGAAGGTGGACCTGAACGGGACCGACGTGACCATCCAGCTGCGTAAGTCCGACATTGCCCGTGACGACAACACCCCTTGGATTTTCAACTACAAGGCCACGTACGTTCCCTCCAGCGTCACCACCACTGCCACGACCACCGTTGCCACGAGTAGCAGCGCCGCGCCCACATACGTTCCCAGCAGCGTCCCTGTCACGACCTTGATTGATTGCACCACCGCATCTACGACGACCAAGACCTGGGTCACTGCTTCCTATTACGTCCCTGCCAAGTCTTCATGGGCGCCAGTCTACACCCCGCTCTATCAAGGATCTGCCTCAAAGGGGGTCGCTGCTGTCGGTGCCGCGATTGCCGCTGTGGTTGCGATTGCGTTGTAACAGTGCATTTTCGTTTGACTTAGTATTGGCCTTTCTTGTGCATCCCGTTTGTTTGCTCGTTTCCGGCTCATTACTCGTCTCCTCATTTATAACGTCAGTTGAATAGTAAAGAAGAACCTCTTTTCCGTAGCCTTTTCGGCCAAGTCTCACTGACGAGCCTGGTGGGTATTTAACTTTGCCGTTGAAATATTCACTAAATTTCGACCATGACTTTTGTTTTTATTCGAACGAAACCCGCCTCACCTTCCACCGTTACATGACCCCTTCTTGTAGATGATGCGTGGAATTTAATCGTGGTAAAAGTTGTCCCCTTGAATCTGGTTGAAGGTTCAAGGTGGAAGTTCGGAATTTCGGCCAAGCACATTTTCTACAAACTCGCCAACGAGTTTAGAAGGAGATGGCTTGTCAAACAAGAAACTAGCTTAAAAGCCTCAGGATATTTGCCCAATTAAAAAACCAGCAGCCAAGCCCTGATGCCTTCATTTGTACCAGATCAATCTTAATGATCATTGCCCTCGAGTCATTTTGCAAACGATCACATGGCGAGTGGAGTTGAGAGAAGGAGGTCAGAGTCTGCACAGCCGCATGAAACCACGCATCATCGCAATCGACAGCGAAATAGAAGCTAAATGCAAAGTGGATGGCAATGACTGTAATTTTAGGGGAGGTGGAAAATGAAGAAAGGGACGATGACGACTTTGTGGTCGAATCGACCTTGAAAAAATCCTTGATTCGACCGCAATCTCCGTCAGCAGCATCATTCCCAATGAAGAAGGCGAAAGAAATAACGAGACCCATTAAACCGCACGGGACTATCCGAGTCTTCTGGCGAAGGTAATGTGCATGAACCACGCGGTTCCACAGAATGTCGCATACGAGCCAGAAACGACAAGTAAGGGAAATTGAGCGTGTATGGGTGAGAGCACATCTCATCAGTGAGTTCGGTTAAGTGATCGTCACTGTTGCCGTCAGGGTGGATCCTGACAACCTTGCGACGAATCCATACGCAATCGATAGACCTGGCGGGGAAGAGGAGTGAGTTATCGTGCCTGTCGTCGCTGACTAATGTTTGTAAATTCAACAAGTGTCATTCAAGGCATGTGTAGCTCCCGAGACTCATCATTTAAGTTGCGCACAGAACAAAAAGTCCAAATACACAACCCAAACCAACCCCCAAAGAATGGATTGAAGAAGCTCACAGATAGATGAAAAATAAACAGATGGGCACGAATTGAGTAAGGTGTTGACAGCAAACATAACGAGAAAAGCAGAGAACTGAGTGAGAGAGGGTGGCAAACGTTACAAACATGAGAAGTCCTTAGGCAGACTTGCTCACACCTCCAGCGAGCGTGTCGAATGCATACGGATACGCACGATCCATCATATCTCTCAAATCCGCCGCCTTCACTAGCTGCCCCACCTCCCCTCCCTCAATGCCCACGCCAGCCTTGCCACCCTCGCGCGCCCAGTCAGCCTCCTTTTTCAATCCACGCTCCGCCCAGATTGTTTTCAAAGCGCCGACGAGACCGTCCATGAGCTCCGGGCCGTGACCAGGGGTAGGTGTGATGCGGAGACGCTCCTCCCCAACGGCGACCGTGGGATAGTTGATGCTCTGCACATAGATCTTGAACCGGTTCAGTAGCTCGTCAGACACGCTCTTGGCCGTCTCGGCGTCGCCCACGAGGACGGGGACAATGTGGGAAGGATTGGGAACGACAGGTATGCCGAGATCCGCAAGAGTGTTCTTGAGCATGCGTGTGTGGAGTTGCTGGCCTGCGCGTTCCACGGGTGACTTTTTCAAATGACGGACGGCAGTGAGGGCACCAGCCATGACAGTGGGAGGAAGGGAGGTGGTGAAGATAAATCCAGGGGCGTAGGAGCGCACCATGTCAACGAGGGACGCGTTGGCGGCTAAAAAGACGAAGTTAGACCAAAATTCATAAATAGTGAAAACGTCATACGAACCAATGTAGCCACCGACGACACCATACGCCTTTCCAAGAGTTCCAGTAATGATGTCAATATCATCCATAGCGTCAATGTACTCGGCGACACCAGCTCCAGTATCTCCGTACATGCCGACAGCATGAACTTCATCCAAGAAAGTGATGGCATTGTACTTCTTGGCCAGGGCAGCAATCTCCTTAATGTGACCAATGTATCCACTCATAGAATAGACAGACTCAAAGGCAATAATCTTGGGTGTGGTAAGGTCGTACTGTTGGAGCAACTCCTCCAAATGCGCAAGGTTATTGTGCTTGAATACGTGCTTGGGAGCCCGACTGTTACGGATTCCTTGAATCATGGAGGCGTGGTTGCTAGCGTCACTGAAGATAACACATCCTGGCATCTTGCTCGCCAATGTGGAGAGTGTAGCGTCATTCGCGACGAAGCAGGAGGAGAAAACGAGGGCAGCGCCTTTGTTGTGGAGGGACGCGAGTTCTTGTTCGAGTGACAGATGGAGTTGCGCATTTCCAGCAATATTGCGCGTTCCTCCAGCTCCAGCACCATACTTGTCAATGGTACACCTGCAAGGTAGGATCGCATCAGTAACCAGGTTCTTCTGAATGCTCTAAACCAAAAATAGTGCTCACTTCATAGCCTCTACAACTTCAGGGTGTTTTGACATGCCCAAATAGTCGTTGGAGCACCAAACAGTAACGTGTTCACCGGAACCCGTGTGTGCCATCGGGTACAATTGCGCCAACCGGTTTATGTTATTGAAGTAGCGGTAGCTTTTGTCCTTGTGCTTCTTGTCCAACTGCTCCTTAAAGAAGCCGTCGTAGTCGAACCCAGATCCAGCGGCAGCGGGCTTCGAAATCTTCTTCGGGGCGACAGCTGGAGCCGGCTTAGAGTAGGCCCTGGGCATGGTGTCCAAGAACGGGGAAGGGCCTCTTCTATGTGTTACATTGTAAGGGGTCAGCAAAAGGGCGATGTAGTACTATATCTAATCGAGGTGATTGACGGAGATGGCGCGATTGGTAAAGGATGACAAAGTCTTCGACCTCGTCGTAGAAGCCCATGGAACGCATCCTCGAGGAATTCCACAATCCAACCAGCTACTGCGATAGCGGGCATGAGGGCATTGGAAGTAGTGGCAACAAGGACAGGTGAAGTTTGAAAAAAAGCTAAGATTGGACGAACCCGATATCGGTTTCATTCGCAGAAGCCGAGACTGTGGCAGAATGAACTCGAGCGGAGGTGTGGACGCGCCTGACGCTCTGGACTGCAAGTGCGGTACCGAAGATGGGACACTGAGTAGCGGCCTTGAAGAGGGCGCTGGAGGGCTTTGCGGCGGACTCGGAAGCAATGGAGGCTGCAACGGAAGCGGCACTGAGAGTTGCCGTAACGGAGGAGGGCAGCGCGTGCGGGCAAGCGCCCGCAGGGTTCGAAGCGGTCACGGTGGTAGTGCTCATTTGGCGCAGGGCGGAGACTGGCGTGCGCGCGAGGAAAGGACAGGCCATTTGCGCGGCTTTGGTAGTATGCGAGAGAAGCGTTTCCATTCCAGGACTCTTGCAACGTGGTGCTCTTTGGGTACCTGTTTTTTGCGATGGTTTTGTTCGTTGGGATTGAGCCAAATGAACGACACGACAAAATTCATCAACCCCAAAACATCATGAGTGAAACAGGTGTGAAACGGACAGACCGGAGACAGCGGGTGTCACAAAATTGAGAATAAAGATGAGCCTTTGTCCCTGTTGTGTGAATAGCCTTTCACGACCAATGGTGTCTTTCTTTCACTCTGCCCCGTCCATCGCCGTGACGCCAAGGTAAAAATCATTCTGATCGACGTCCACAAGAGTCATTTCGCCGCCCACTCTCAAAATGAATAAACAGGTCAGAAACTGGATCTCATTTCCTGCAACAGAAGTCATCAGCACGATCGCGTGCTCAGGGTTAGTACTAAGAATTGTTATCCGCATGATCCTTCTTTGCAAAACTCAAATACGTTTGGGACCAACATGCACGCCAATATGCTGGTAGTCATCTTATGCTCAACAAAACGAGCTCTATTCACGTTCGATGCGTCCCGTGTGTTGTGGCCTTTTTTGCCTCCCATCATCGCGCCAAGTCTTTCTCAAGGGATTGATTGTCAAGGTTCCCTGGATGAAATGCGTACAGGTTTTGTGTTGGGGGTGGTCGCGTAAGTTGGGTGGGTTGCTACGGGTTTCAGCATATCGTATTTCTTTGACTGAGAACCCAGAAGAAGATGGCCTCTGAAGACGAGCGAATGGACGAAGACCGCCGCGGCCGAGACCGCGACGCTGAGGGTGTGACCGAGCGTGAAGTGGCTCGCGATAGAAACGGCGACGACGGCGAGCGACCGAGAGAAGAGCGGCGCTTTGGCAAAGGTGGTCGTTCCCTCAACAACCGAAACAATACAAAAGAACTTACGAAACCCTTGTCCAAACAGACCGTCGTTCGGACTCTGTAAAGTCTCTGTACGTGCGCGGGCTTGCGGCGGGCACCCGGTACGCACCCGTGTTTTTCATTGACGAACTGCGTGTGGCGGACTGGCTAACTTAACCCGACAGTGCTGAAGACTTGAACTCAGCCTTTGAGACCTACGGACAAGTCAGAGATGGTGAGAAGCGCCCCCTTGAACCTTCCACAATCAAACTCTCAACTCCCATTCGCTCCCACAGTCTATATCCCCAAGGACTACTACTCCGGTGGCATCAAAGGCTTCGCTTATATCCAGTAGGTTCTCCTCTTGCCAGCAAGACTCCACCTTCGCCCCTTCCCCCGCCCAAGTAGAAAATATGCTTGTTTTCGGGGTACCAGCAAGAAAAAGAGGAAGACAAGTTGCTTGAAAAGAATGGAAGCGCAGGATCCGCCTCTAGGAGCGAGAAGACATGCAAGCCGAGCCCACTGATGTTATATTGATTCGAGCGGAGGCTGGGATTTACCTAAATTCGATACCGGAACAAGGTCACCTGTCAAAGCGAGCCAGTCCGATCCCGCGCCGCCCGCCTTATTCTTTCCCTCATTTCCCTCTTCATCGCCACAACTGTCCCTTCTTCCCCTCGCCAAGTTTGCACTTTCAAGCTTGATGTCAAGTTCATGACAGCCCCAGCCCATCCAGCTAACGAAGCCCGTCCATCCAGATATGAGACGCAAGAAGAGGCGGACAAGGCCTTTGACAAGATTGAGTACCTGACTATCAACGGTCGCCGTTTGACTGTCGAGTGGGCTCAGGGAGACCGCAAGAGTTGAGTTTGTTTGTTTTGAACTTCCGACTCTAAAATCCAGGGTTGCATAGCTTCCACACAAATGCGAAGCAAGGATGGTCCCCGCAGAGATGACCGTGACCGAAGAAGAAGCCCTGAGAGATACAGGCCTCGGGATGGCCGGGACGACCGCGACCGCGACCGTGACCGCTCAAGAGACCGCCGCGATCGTGACCGCCGCAGATCTAGATCTCGGTGGGCGATTCTGCTCTGATTTGAAGTACATGACGAGGATGGCTGACTTCTATTTATGCCAGCTCTCCCCCTCCCCGCCGTCGCGATCGCTCTGTCTCTCGGGACAGGGATTCCAGACGCGACAGAGACAGAAGATGAACAAGTTCTCTGTTCGCCTGCCGTGGAGGGTGGCGAATGCGTTTTCAAGTCTGGCCCGTGTGAGTGATTTCTGTAAGCTGTTATCCATTTCGTTTGATTTGCCTCTATTATTTTTTCTGCCTTGGATGTAACGAGGAATAGGAAGGAATAGATGTTATGCCTTGTGTTTGGTCGTTTATCCTGTAGCGACGACGACGTCAAGCTTGTGAAGATTGTGCGATTTTACTTTCTCATGAAAACTGTTTGAAACGTTGAAACGTATCGCGCCAAACGTTCTGGAAAGTCGGTCCATTCCCCAAGCCAGATCAGTCACGTTTCGCGGCAGGCCCTTCAGATCAATCTCCCAACATGCCTAAAATGACTCGAAAGTTGACACAGCATTTCTGTGGAACGAAGACCACGAGTTTTACTGAAATATGGCAATTATTACACGCACCTTCCAGGAGTTTGATAACTTTTTGGGAACCAACAAAAAAAAATCCTGTTAAAGTTTCTTGCTCCTACATTATTAAATGAATAAAAATTAAGGTGGTCGCAACATGTACACCAGGCGACCACCTACACGTAGTAGCGACATACTTGAAGTAAATCCCTTGACCCCCGTCTAGATAGGGCCGAAGCATACAACCTTAAACTGTGAAGGCCTTGATGAAATCTGTGGAAATGCAGTAACCCCTGGTGGGGGTTACTTGCATTGCAGAGGATCCTACTAAGTAAGTGGTGTGTTTTAGAGTCCCACAGCCATTTGATAGTCTACCCATTGCATTTGGACAGGCTGGAGGGCATGCTTTCCAGCTTTGTACCTATGAAAATCAGCCTCCTGCTGGGTTTGAACGGCAAGCTCTCAGGACAGCACCCAGCCTCGTTTTCAAACCCCTGACCCCCAGGGGGTCTTTTTGAGACCATTTGGAGAG
>MU614849.1:0-33305 GCA_025201725.1 Chytriomyces sp. MP71 | reverse complement strand
ATGTTGTACTTACTGCAGATTCATGACCATTGCCTTGATGCTGTCTGCGTAGACTGGCTGCGGACGCGCTGAGTGTGGGTTGTTGGCGGCGGTGGATGGGGCGGTGGACATTTCGGGCAGTTGTTAATCTTCTTTCTTCGTTGGGGCATGCCGCGCACGGGTCCGTTCCAGATTGCGATTGACGGCGTTGCGTCGACGGGAAAGAGCGCAACGGCGCGGCGACTCGCGCAGCGTCTGCCGCACTTTGTTCACATCGACAGTGGCGCCATGTGGGCTCTCGTGCGGTCTGCGGGTGGTGGGTGCTGACACCGCCACCGAGAACACAGGTACCGCTGCGTCACCCTCAAGGCACTGCAGCACAGGCTCGACGCAGCAAACCCGCAACATCACCCTGACATTACCGCTCTCGCGCAACACGCGGCCTTGCGTCTCGGCCCGGATGCCGTCCTCATGGACGAGCACGACGTAACTCACGAAATCCGCTCCGTGCGCGTGTCGCGCGCAGTCTCGGCGGTGGCTGCCATCGCAGGCGTGCGCACGCGTCTCGTCGCACTGCAGCAGGAACTCGCCCACGACCCATCCTTCGCAGGCATCGTCATGGAGGGTCGCGACATTGGCTCCACGGTGCTGCCCAACGCACATCTCAAACTGTACCTGGACGGCCTCGTCAAGGTCCGCGCACAGCGCAGACTCGACGAAATGAAATCAGGCGCGTCGGGCGGGCCGAATTCAGCAGCCGGCATCTCTCTCGAGATTCTAATGGAGGACGTGCAAAACAGGGATATGGCAGACATGGCACGTGAAATCAGCCCTCTGCGAAGGGCCGAAGGAGCTGTGGTCGTTGATACCAGCTATTTGACTTTGGAGGAACAAGTCTCCATGATTGAGGCTCTGGTACACGAGCGATTGGCGCGGTATTCGTGATTTATTAGCCCCGAATATAAGATATTAGAACTTGCGTTTGAGTGCTTCCAAACCTAGTGAAGAAAAGTCTTGAGTACCAACGAATTCCTATTTAAACCTTACGTTTGCTCAGGTCGTCCAAGTTGTTTGCAACGCTCGAATCTCCACCCACATTTGGCGTGGGCCCAATGGACGGCTGAATTGGTTGAAGCGACGAAATTGGGGGCATGGGAGTCAAGAGAGCAGCAAGTGCGGGGTCGATCTGATGCTCTTCCAGACCCTTTGCTTGTTCCACAGCCGCTCCAGTGGGAAGTGCAAAATTGGTTTGCGATACCGCTGCAGGAGCATTCGGGACCGCACTAATTTGTTTAATAAGAGGTGACGGCACGAAACCAGGCAGTCTCTGACTCAACTGCAGCAATTCCTCGCTCGGCAAAACCATGCCGTCCCACTTGACATTATACGCATTCGCGATCGCTTTGAGGTACTGATCCACTAGAATTGCGTCCGGTGCTTGGATACCGAGCTTGTGCACAATCTAGCGTCACGACCGAGATTAACCCGCAACCAAGCATGAAAACGTGCTTCCCCACTTACCCTCGAGTTAACGCAATCGTTCCCATTCTCCAACGCGTTCATGCCAAAGTCCTTTCCAAACTTGAGCACAAGCTGATCCCGAATCAAACTCAACTCCTTCACATCCACCCGCGCCGCCGCGAAAATAATCGTATTCACAGCCTCCTCAATCCCCGCGTCGCACGTGCGCATCATCTCTAGCAGCCCGAAGCGCGCCAGCAGCATCTCGCAGTAGAGCTCGAGAATCTCCATCGCCTCGATCGCGAAGTCCTCGCGGATAATGTGCTCCACGCGAACGCGCGCACTGTCGTCCTTCCCCGTGTCGAGGAGCTGCGCAATGTCCTTGCGCGCGCTCTGGTTGAAGGCCGTCTTTTTCTGCTGCAGCAGTTTGAGGCGGTTGATGGCGAGCTTGAGCTGCACCTGTTTACTTTGAGGTAGGATTTGGTTGGTTTGTTACTCTTGTTGTGGGGGAATGATTGGATTGGGTATCGCAGCAGTAGCTGATGGCCTCTTCTTGTGGGGGTATGTGGGGAACAAAGTCCAGCATCCAAGAGGGGCCATCGTTCGAAAATATTTGCATTCGATGCGGGAGTAACTTGCCTTTGTCTTGGTCGGATTGAACATCAGGGACATGGGTGCCGTTATTCCTTGGTTTGGGAGATCTTTCTTTCCCTCGCATTACAACCCATCCTCGTTCGTCATCATGGTGGTATTATTCATTTTCTCCACGATGTCGCGCCCCGTCCTCTTCCCTCACGGAAATGTACACTACTGATTTGAAATTGTTACACTCTCCACTGCGGCGTCTAATAAAAATATTGTAAAACAACCAAACACAACACCATCCATCAACGTTTATTTCAAAAAACTTATTTTATTGTTTAATATTATTAAAACTAATTATGAAATGTGTTGATCCATCCACAAGCGTTAGGTCCAAATACCTCAAATCACGCCCAATGGGAACTGTGTACAAAGACCCACGAAACAACCACATCTATAAAGTGGACGAAAAAAAGATTAATTCCATATAATCGAAGGTGTGTGTCCCATATTTCGGTTCGGAGTATGCTATTACATTCGACGTGCCCGAGAAACACTTAAAGTGGAGAATCCTGTTCGATTCAATGTCAATCAGTCATTGAAGGAAAGAATTAATGAACTCGAAATAGCAATCAAGACTTTGAAGAGCGAGTCTTTTTCCGATGAATCCAAACAGTCTTTGCGATGAAGAGACACTGATGTCAAGAAGACACCAACGAAATTCGATGAAATAGTGAAGCTGATGGAGGGACGAGAATGGTTCGAAACTGAAAGAGCGGTATTCGAAATTGAACGTAAAGCGAGACTTGTGCTGTATGCAAAGAAGACGGAGGGCTTCGACCACAAAAAGAGTCTTTTGAGGCTACGAGAACAGTTGTGGATTGACACAAACGCCATTGATCACTCGGAACCAGCCGGCGATCCTAAAGAGACTCTTGAAGCATCTCGAATCAGAGGCTGCTGATCACAGAGTCGTATCTGTCAAGAGAAGAAAGGGTCCTTGGATGAAGTGATATTTCAATCATCATCTGTGCCGTCGTTGTGTTTGTGATAGGCCCGGTTCAAGAAATCATTGATGGCCTGTCGTCCATTCTCCAGCATTCTTACATTCACATCACCGTCAGTGTCCAAGTCCTTCCAGCGTAAGTCTCTCAAATTCGTCTGGCACTTGTGGTGAACAGTTCGCACCAAGATTGTGTCATCTGATGAACTCTTGGATGTCGTCACCATGATTATTTTCTTTTCACTTTCTGCCAATGGACAAATGAGCCATTTTGAATCGACAGAGAAATACCTCCAAATTCATCTTCAGCTTCATTAAAGATTTCTCTCAATTTTGATTTAGATAGTGTCTTCATATGTTTTGAATAAGCGCTTAGAAGGAATGTTATTACACAGTTGCTATTGCCAGTTTCATTTGGATCAATCTTCAAGTTATAGTAGTTGAGAAAAGCACCATACATTCTTTCATTCATAATGCGGACTTGATTTGCTGGTGCTGGAGTGATTTCATATTCAATTTTAGTTACAGTGGTATCGTATGGCTGACGTTCGCAATACTCCAAGGTTATTGTATTGATTCTCCCTTCTATCAAGTTATCTGGCACATCTCGTAGAATGTATACTTTATGACCTACACATGGATGATTGTCTGTGTAACGAGTGGTATACGTTATAGTAAAGACTGGGTTGACTCGTAACGCAAACAAAGCTGTCAAGCCGTAATCTTCATCAAAAAAAAAAAACTGCCATTCTTTATCTTTTGGTCCACCATCTTGTAGAATCCGTTTTCTTTTCAAGATGTTGTATACTATATCCATCCCACCTTTCTGTCTCACAATGCTTGAATTCTTGATAAACTTGTTCTTGATGAGAAACCAATCACCACCAATTGATGCTTTATGATTATGAATTAGTTTAGCTATTATTTTCTGTAAGATCTTGTGCTCTTGCCTTGATTTGGAAGCATGACCATCCGCCATTACTTCACTGCGACTCCCTCATCTGCGTCTACTTCTTCTTCATCAAGTTTGACTCAGCACGCGTCAAAGAAGCCGAGGACAGGTTTGATCATGTTTCAATTTACGCAACGACTCACACAACCATCCAATCAGACGCAGTGTCTGACGCCTCATCCTCTTCCACTACTTCTTCCTCTCCTTTTGCTTCAGATACTCATGATGGCGTGGTCTCCGCTACTGCTGGCGCGGTACGCCTTGGTTCGGACAAATCGGCGTCAAACGAGGAATTCTTCAAAGCACTGTCTGCGGATTTATCCCTCGGTCCTTCAAACTATTGCCTTGCCTGAGCTGGTCATTCGCATTCAACATCCCAACATAGTCAGGGTGCCTTACTGTGTGGACTGGTTCCACCGCTGAGTGAGTCACCATCGGCAACTTAACTTGAGGAGGTAGTGTTTGACCAGCAGTGACGGTGGGCATGAACCGATACCTGAGTGTTTCGCAATAAGCGCGAGCTGCTGACTGACTGGATTGCATCTCAAAAGAGTAAGCTAAATTTTTTTCTTTATTTTGTTGTCACGTTTCTAAACTTCTTTGGTCTTTCAGAATTCTCAAGTACCCATTTGTTCCACCACTGTCAATCGGAACGAATGAGATTTCCAACGGCTTAAAGGCACGTGACTACTCTTAAAATAGCTATATAAGGGTCTTTTTTTTTGTTTTTAACACAATTTTTTCTTTCTTGTGGGAGATGAATGATTTGTTTCCTTCGACGGCGGCATGCCAATCTGCCTCAGTGCCGGATGGACCGTTTTCAGCTATTACAAAAAGGAGAAGCAGTTTCCTCAGATTCAGTCTGATGGATGAGTTTTTATTCACTGTAGTCAACATGGAGGAACTTGTTGCATTCAGAAGTTTCGTTTCAAAGCTATCAAACAGCTGTTTTCTATCTGTGACACTGGTCTTGATAATAACACATCAAAGAATCTGGACTTTAACGCAGAGGTATGTCACTCATTTTCCCACTTCTCGTTCCAATCCGAATTCTAGCGATTATCTTTTTTTTTGATTTTGATTTGTTTTGGCATGGATTTGGTTATCAGGTTGTATTTTGTCATGATTGCTTGCCCTTTATGTTGCTAATTTGCTTATGACACTTTTGTTTCACATTTAGAACAACAACGTTCATAAAAAACAAGCTTAGAAGCATTTCTGAAAAAGCTTCCCTCCAATCTTGCAGAAAATGACGAATGGCTTCCAGCGTCAAATGTTACCTGGTTTGTGACACCACAAAAATACAAACCTTCACCACGTGCTGGCTATTCTTTCGTGCTACGTTGACTTGACGCTCACCTCAAAGGCGTTCCTTTTGACCCGTCCTTTGCCGCGCATTTATCGGAATTGTCAGCAGTCGAGATTCACCGGATTGTGGACAAAGTCCAAAGTGCCTACGAAGCGGGGACACTTGCAGGTCAAAAAAGTGGCATGACATTGAAGCCTTTTTTGCATTCAGGCATGGGGATGTTATCTCTTGATCAACGTGACAGCAAGAAGGCCGTGAATGCCCCTGGTCAGCATATTGATCCTGAATCAATTTCGTTTCAAAGGTCATTTCGAGTTTTTTCAGTTACTATAGTTATTTACCAGTTTGACGCTTTTTATAGGTGGAAGAATGCTAAGGCTGATATCCAGTTGAACCCAGAAAATGCGCCGATGGAATTTGGAAGAAGGACAGCATGCTATGGCCTGATTGAAAGCGCGAAAACAAAACCAGTCTACAGTTCTCATCCCAGAATCACAAAAGCAAAAGATTCGTGAAATGTGTCACTCAAGTGGGAGCATCAGGATTGGGAACATCGTATCAAGTTCATGAAGCAGAAAAACAAGAATCTGGATGAGTCGAAGGTTGAAGAAATCTGTGATTGGAAATCGGAGGAAGCTCTGGAGCTGCTGTGGCGAAGAAATCAATCAATGGCGTGTTGCTTTGTGTTGCCTTCTTCTTTTTTTCTCTTTTTTTTTCTAACGAATTATAAGTTTTCAGAGCACGGCTGTGATCGTTTCACATCCATTTTCGGTCAAAATTCAAAGTCTGATATTTTTATTAGACGCCGCAGTGGAGACAGTGACAATTTCAAATCAGTTGGGTACTTTCCCGTGAAGGAAGAGGGTGGGGCGCGACATTGGGGGGGTCTTTTTCCTTCCCCATCAGCCTAGGATAACTTTATTGACACAAAGACGGGCAATTGCAACTGGGATGATCAAGCCCACACTTTGCACAACGATGAATCCTCGAGCAAGGCCGCATACCAGGCCTCTTGGAACACCCATGCCGCGTGTTGAAAAACGAGCACAAATTCCGGTCAAACGCTTCACAGTCGATGAAAAAATGCGGCTGGCGACACGCTAAGCACCTATGATCCATGGGACAGTGGCTCTCCTCTTTTCTGCAATGGCCCATCTGGTACTGCGGACACGGGTTCCATCCCCGCTTTGGGGGCGGAGATTGCGAGCGCGCGCGTTTCATTCCGGCGGTCGCTGTGTAGGACGAAGACCCTTCGGCCTTGTATTGCGGGCTGCGCACTGAATTTGATGACGACATATGTGACTCGTTCCTGTCAGGCCTGCTCCAGGCATCGGTGGGACTCATGGCACGTGAGCTCGATTGCCTGCTTGGGGATTGGGCACTGGGTGATCGCGTCAGGTTGGTTGTGATCTTGGAAGTGACAGGAAAACTGTCCTGTCTGGAAGGCGAGCCTGAACTCCCAGCTGAAGAGTCGCACGAGTCGTTTTGGTACGGCTTCTTCCACGTATCAACAGGACTGATGACAGTCTGGAATTTTTGAGGTTGCCCCACTGCGTTTTGTTCGACCAGCGGAGGACCGTCAAGTATAACTCCAATTGATGATAAAGCAGAACACGATTCACGACCAGAAGTCGTCGACTGCTGGTTTGACATTGGCAGCAGTGCGGGTAAGAGTGATTTAGACAATAAGAAGGATGCTCTTGATGAGGGTCGCTCGTCACTCGTTCTAGTTTCATAGTCTGTAAGCACTCTGGGTAGTGCCAAGTCCGTGGACTGTCGCGACGTAGAAGTTACAGATAACGAGGATGAAGGCCAGCCACTTTGTGCGGGTATCATGGTGGTGGAGGTGTATTTTGCTGGCGAATCTGCCTGTAAGCCGCGCACCTCAGCATAAGGAGGAGTCGAGGCAGCCGTTGACGACGATGATGACAATCGGCTGCCAACTCTCTCTTTGATCTCGTAACTTATAGCTCTGCTTGCTCTAGATTCCGTTAAATAGCGGTCAGTCCCAGCTGGCGCGAACGTAGACGCGTTCGCTGGTGCAGGAGGTAGGCTTCCGGTTTGCTCTATGAGTGTATCCGCCATTGACAGAGCTGGATTTGAGCGTTCAGTCATCGTCTCTGCGATTCGAACCTGACTGAACCGCGCATTCGAATCCATGGGCGTGGTCAGAGCAGGCAATGAGGATGACGGTCGGGCCACCGTGCTGGCACCTTTCTCCGTGATGTGCGCTACATCCCGCGAGGATACGCCCAGCATATCATCCGCCACGTCATTCGGAATGCCAGACACGGTGCGCTGTCCAATGCGGGATTCAGATCGGCTGGGCGGTGCTGTCCGAAAGGTCGCCGACTTGGAAGTTGATTCTGCCACTGGCGGGCGCACAGACTTGGCGTTCGACAAAACCGACGGTGACGAAAATGAGAAGGACATGAGCGTGGACGAGGCGGGTGTGGGGATGGACGCGGTTTCAGGGAGTGCCGACTCTTGGTTGGCGCCCTTCTCAGCTACGCGCCGTTCGCGCCGTGCACGCAGGACGGAGACAGTCTCCTGCAAGCTGAGCATGTGCTGCTGCAGCCACAGAATACGCCTTGCCAACGCATCCACAGTCAGTTCATCGGTTGGAGACGCCATCGTTTTCGCAACCTCCTATTTAGAGTTATCAAAGATTACTAATATTATCTCGCTTGTTTCACTTGTTATTCACTCATATGAAGGAAAGTTATAGCTTCCGCTGATGAGAGGACGCGATGCAGGCGATGCATCCTACAATGGAGGTTGCCGCCCTTCTTTTCTTTTTACTTTGTTGGTCTATTAGATGCACTTTGCAAACCTTCAAAAGCAAGATGTTGCTGGCATCGTGAATGCGGCTTTGTTGTGTACAAATTTTGGCCGGAAATGACGACACCACCGCGAAGGTCGACGAAGCGGCGGATCGAGGCGCTGTTTGAAGGGCTGAGCCTGCGGGACGGGTTGACAGGAGGGAGGTCCTCTGTGTTGGAAGGGGAATCCTCGCGGTGGCCGTCGACACCTGCCACGCCACTTGTCCCGGAACAAGGGCAGGAGCGGTTGCGCCGTAACCGCGAAGACGAAACGAATGCGAGAGCGCGGGTGCAGGCGTCGGCGGATGACGACTCTGCGTTCGCCTCGGCGCTCGTCTCGGCGCAGTCCAAACTAACCGACGCGATCCCAGCCTCAGCAGCAGAGCGCGATCGCGAGTACCTTCTCGCGCAGCTCGCGCAGCTCAGCATTGTAGAGAATCCGCCAAAGCGGGTCGCCGTCTCGTCAAACTACGCTTTTGCTTCACCGTCCACGTCAACTTCGGCACTCCATGATTGGACATCCTCGTCAACGACGACAACTGCAACAACTACAAGTACAACAATCGCATCAACCCTCCCCGCATCCGCATCCGCATCCGCGACTACAACTCCAACCGCATCCACCATTCACTCTTCATCCATGCTCTCGCGTTCACTCCCAACTCTTCTGCCACGCCATCTGCCACCGCTACCGCCCGCGATGCTTTCTCTCTCACCTATATCGTCTGCAGCGCAGCTGATGCCTTCGCCTCTTGTTTCAGCCTCCCCTGCATTCAAGCCAAAGGCATCCAAACACAAACGCTCGCAGTCGCGCTCAAATCCCTCACATGCATTCTCTTTGAGAACATCACACTCACACAGGTTAACGTCTTCGTCTTCGGCGCAATCGCAGCAATCACGGGTGGGAAGCTACAGTCCAACCCCAAAACCTCTCTCAATGGCCGCATTCATGCGACTACCACGTCGGTCAAACTCTCAGACCGGCTCAAACTCGGCGGCTCCGCCGTCTTCCTCAGGCCATCAAGCACCTTCAGATCCACACTACCTTGACAGTCGACCCTCGTTCAGTCACAGTCCCACTCGTCAACCCCACATCCACCACCATCCAAACCGTGCTCGTTCCTCTGCTTCCTTCCGGCGCACTGTCAGCGTCAGTCCTGGAAGCAGTACCGGCAGTAGCCTCACCAGCTTCTGGAACACCACGGCTGGTGCAGGTGCGGCCTCTGGCAGCCTCTCACAGAGCCACCGCAGCCCACCCTTTCTCGCGGATTCGCTTCTCCCCGGCAGCGGACGCGCCTACAGCGCGGGCGCCGCGAGCAGCACGAGTTCTCGCCCCGACGGCGGCGGGGTGGGCCGCGGTAACAGCCCGTTGACGTTCCAGTCGCGCGCATACGCGGCGGTGGCGGCGGTGGCGGCGGATGGGATGGTTGGGGAAGGGGCCAAGGCGAGGCAGGGAGGTGGCATGGGTGATGGGCCCAGTACGCGGGCTGCGAGTGTGGAGATGTGCATTAAGGCAGATACCGAGAGTGGCGAGATTCCACTTCTGAACGGATTTGCGCTAATGGACGACGAGGAGACATCACCGGCGTCGTTGTTGCCCTCCCTTGTGGTTGGAGCGGACGGTCGCGGCGTCAGCCTTCATAGTGCGGATGAGAAAGGGGAGGCGCCGAGGAGTCTTGCAGACGACGATGACGATGACTCGTACTATGCGGATGCGGATAACGACGAGGACGAAGATGTGCTAACGCCGGCACCGACACCATCCAGCCTGGCGTCGCCTTGGAATAATGGGGCGAGCGGGAGTGGCAGTGGGAGTGGTGCTGGTGGAAAGCGGAGCTCGGGCATCGTCTTGCGTGGAGTTCGGATTCGAAGGATGGTTCTCCGCAAGGGTGGCACTGGTGTGGGGGTCGCTTCTACCAGTGAAAATGGGCTAAATGGTATCGGGGTTGTCGGCAGTGGTGGAAAGTCGCGTCCTTCGTCAGCTGCCAAGTACTTGAACGTCGCAGCAGCCGTCGCAGCGGCGAGTTCGACTTCGTCACATGCCTTTCATGGTTTCTTTAACAGCAGCAACAACAGTAACAATACGTATAATAATAGCAGTGCTAGATTTGGAGAAAATGGGCGCATCAGCAGTGGCGGCAGCAGTGCAATGAATCCAAGTTTTGATTACAGTAACAATAGCGACAACCAGCATGTGAACAACTTCGGATTTTCACCTATGGTAGACGGAGGTGCATGGAGCAGTGCGGCAAGCAACAACAGCAATAATGACGACGATGATGTCGACGAGTCAATGGGAATTCACGATGCGCTCAAAAAGATTGCTTTTCATTTTGGAAAGCATGATGAAAGAGCTAATGATTCAACCGATTCGGTTATGTCGGAGGTTTCTCGTGCCGAGAAGAAGCTCATGACCTTTCAAGCTGACATGTTCAAACCTCTCACTCTCATATCCTCGACAGTACTGGATACCCTGCCTGACAGGTAATCGTTTCGCTCTTGGTGGCTTTGCTCTGTCTGTTGCACTCATGATTATCCAGCCACCATAGGCTTAATCCGGATCACGGACAAGTGATCTTGTACAAGGCGCCCCCGTCCATTCTTCCCGCTTTGGAACAATCATCCACATCCATTGCGTCTTCAACCTCTTCAGGGTCAACGTCCACACCGCCACCTCCCATATCACTCTTCACGTTCACGTTTCCGGCATCCGGAGGAGGTGCCTTCAACACCCCGCGTCCTTCGCCTGTCTCTCCTGTGGCCCCGCATTCCGTTCTCTCAGGCGCAAGCTCATTTATTTCGTCCAAGCTATCGCGCGGCGCCGCGCTCGAAGATGAGATGAGAGGCCCTGCGCTGGATTTGTCAAGCGGGGAGGGGAATCGGGGCGCCATGAATGGAATTTCGCTTTCGGGGAGCAGCTTCAAGTGTGGCGGAAGTGCCTTGAGCATTTTGTTGAAGGGCGGCGCGGGTCCAGGTGTAGGCGGAAATTCTGGGGGCGACGGCGGGGGGAGTGGATTCAATGGGGGAAGCAACGCAAGTCAGATGGATCTGGATTAAAAGATGATGTACATTTATTGATCTTAACCTGCAGTCTCCTGTTTCTTTTTGTCGCACAAAACGATGCCATCGAACAAGTCGAGGAAGCTCAAACGTGCCGCTGCATCTGTAACCGCATCGATCGTGGCTCCGGTCGTCGCGACTCCAGTAAAGAAAGAGGTCGCGACTCTGCCTCCAAAGGCGCCGACGGCTGAGCCCGTTGCGGCATCCGTCCCTGAGTCTGAGTCTGGTGAGCGGGTATCCCCTCGATATCGCACGTGCGCTAATCCTGTGCATTCGTTACCTAGAGTCGGAAGAGGAATCAGAAGAGGAGGAATCAGAAGACGAGGAGGATGTGCCGCTGGTTCCTGCCAAGCAGGCTACTGTCCAAGCAACGACGATCGAAGAGAGCGACGACGGGTCGGACACCGAAGATTCGGGCGAAGAAGAGCTTGAATCTGACGAGGAGGAAGAAGAGGACGAGGAAGGGGAAGACGAGGAGGAGGAGGAGGAGAGCGAGTCGGAGGCGGAAGAATCAGACCAAGAACCCGATCAGACAGTGCCCGCCCCTACTGTACAGCAGGTTGCAGATATAGACGATGACTCTGAGTCTGAATCGGAGGAGGAGGTGGACGAGGACGAAATCGACCTTGAACAGGAGCATGAACAGCACATCCAGGTGGATCATGACGAGTCTGATCTGGAAGTATCCGAAGTATCCGATATCGACGACGACAATTCAGACGCCGATGAATCAGTGGAAGAGTCGGAGGACGAACTGGACGAAGACGAAATCGATCACAAACAGGACCATCACGTGGAAGACGACGAATCCGAAGTCAACTCCAATGCATCCAGGACCATTGAGTCTGATGAAGAAGAAGAGGATGAGGTCGAAGAGGAGGTGGAGGAGGCCGTTGCTGGGGAGGTGGACGAGCTTGACCAAGAAACTGCTGTGGACATGACTGAGGCGGACATTATCGCATCCCATAATACGGCCTTGTCTCTCACAGACTCAGATGCATCTGCAGTAACCTCTTCAGAGACTACTGCCATTGATGTCAAGTCTGCGAGAGACTACGCGGATCGCGTTAAGAATCTCACAGCAAGCAGATTGTCTTCAGTTGAACTTAGTACCCTCGCAACAGACCTATCAGAACGCGCTTTGTCTCCAGTACGAGAAGCATACTCGAGGGAGCCTTCTCCAGTTCGTGCCACTTTGGAGCCCGAGGTTCATGAAGTCGAGGGTGAAGCGGTCGCAGAAGAGGAAGAAGAAGAGGAGGAGGAGGAGGCCATTAATTCACAAGTGGATATGCCAGAGGATTCAATCGTGGAGGAGCCTTCTTTGCTTCTTCCAGGAATTGACGCCCAGGCGTGGATTTCTGTCTTGTTCTTACTTGAAGGCGAAGCTGACATCGTAATGCTCGGCTCGACATGTAAAGCGTTGAAACGCCTGATCCTGGATCCTGCTGTGATTGCATCTTGGCTCTTGAGGCGGTGTGTGTTGTAATTCACAATTTAAAGCTCTCAAGAAAGGCCACTTATCCCTACCTCACCAGGTCAACTCACTACCTCTGCCTGTATAACACTTACAAATCATTACCACACCTTCTCACTCCTCCTGTAGCTCAGACTTTGATCTCCCAAGGCGCTCACATCCCAAGACATCTTGCCTCACTGATCGCGCAAGAAAACCCTTACATTATCGATACCTCAACACCGTACGAAAAAACTCCCTTGTCTGAAGCGCTAGACCTTCTTGTCTGGACCGGCAAAACTACATATGGAGATATGTTTGGTTTTGACGCCGAAACTGCGGTGAATGCAACCTTGGTTCCCGGTCAAGAGGCTCCGGAAGTTATCAATGCCAAAATCTCCCAATATCGCAAGGTATTGGGATGGGCATACAAGGGCGTTGTTGAAGAGCGCATGACGGCGGCTGGGCAAGATTATGATGAGGACAAGAAGGGAAGGAAGTCGGTCATGAAAAGCGTTACGGATGGTGACGCATTTATTTACCTCCTGAAAATGTACAACCACACTTTTGAAGTGGAGGACAAGGTTGTGTTGGATATCAAAAAGCCGTTGGGTCGGGGACGCTTTACTGGCATAGAGGACAAGAGACTATTACTCAAAGACGACAACATTTCGGAGCAAGAAAAGCAGCGTAACAAGATTGCGGCTGCTCTGAGAGAGCTTTCCAATATTTACCGGTTCGCACCCGGATTAGTTGCAGATCGTTTGGAGGTTGGCTGGCTACCTGTCGATTTGTTTGAGCGGGATGTTGAGCTCGCTTGGTTTTTGCTGAGACATGCCGGAGATGCCAGACAAAGGGTGGTAGCAGATGCAAGTGGTCTCGACGATGTTACCTACAAGGTGACCTTTCGTCTTGCATTTCCCTTATGCTAAACCAAAACCTTTCAGACACTCCTTGGATACCGTGTGCACATCAACGCGAACGCTAGTACACTGCCAGGCAGTGTAACGGATGTTATTCCGTTTCCTGCAATCAACAGATTGATTGTTCAGGGAAACATTGTGCTGAGCGATCAGGTTCTCATTCGTATGCTGGGCAAATTCACCAATCAAACAACTGTGGACCGCTTGGCGCGCTTTGTTCCACGCGCGAGACTCGCTCTCGTGGGAGAGTACTTGCTTCAAGAGTGCTTCGAGAAGCCCGCATTGGAAAGTGCCATCAGCAGTGGTTATATTAACAAGCCGATTCAACGAGCAGAAACTCTTGTCAAGATCTTTACACTTGACAAAGATGCCATTTCTCGCTCGTTTATGGGACAGCCAAAGGACTGGGACAACTGGAACCCACCACATGCACCGCAAACAACATCGACCATTTCAAAAGGAACCCCTTCGCTGAATAAGGATGATGGCCTTTACCAATATGATATCGGAATGCTCACGCGTCCTGCCCAAGCGATTGGCAGTCTTCCATGGGTCTTTTGGCAGTGGGCGGTGGAGAAACTGGGACCCAAGCATCCTGTCGCCAGCGCTTGTTTGCATGATGTCACTGTTCGCACGTTTACAGACCAGGCCCCTCTAAATCCCGGATCCCATGATCATATTTCATTTCCCCGCAAAGAAGCTGACGCGAGTGTGAAGGCCCTCTTGGCACTTGGTGTTCCTGCTAGCATGGCTACTCTTTCAACTTCCGTGCGCAAAGCCCTCTATGAGGTCGAGGTTGCTGCATTGAGTGGTGAGGCTGCTGCAGCGATGCGGTCTCAGGCTGCATCATTGAAAGGGAAGAAGGGGAAAATGGCCGCTGCCGTTGCCGAAGCAGCGAGTTTGGCAGGAGCCAATGCGATTTCTCGGCGCTACATTTACGTCCTAATGGACGTGGAAAAGCGCCTCTTAACTATGAGCTCAGACTATTCTGCGACGGTGAAAGTTGAGAAGGACACTGCCAGCGTTTCCAGCGCCAAGACAAGCATTACAAGTGGCCCTCGCGAGACCCTTGAAACCAATCTTTTCGTGGAAACGAACGTGGAAGTGGCGCATGAATCTGGTATCACAATGGAACGCAAAGTGTTGGCCCTGTACCCGCAAGCACTTTTAAACCAGCCACGAAGTTTATGGCTTCTCGCAATGCAGGCTCTCGCGACCAACAACGCCACTTGGAAGGGACTCATTGAAAACCCTGTAACGCCGAACAGTTGTCGTCGTTTCTGCATGGCGGCGTCCAATATTTGCCGGGGTCTGGAGCAGTTTGGAAACGCGGCGACTGCATTGGCAGTACTCAAAAGCAAGAAGGGAAGTCAAAAACAAATGAAAAGCATGAGTTCAAGTGATAGTGAGGCAACCATGTTCTATGGTCTATGGGTAAAGGAGATTGAAGCCGAAGACGCGGAGAAGGACAGGATCAAGCGAGGCTTGTAGCTGATTTTTGGATGAGGGTCTTTTCTTGTTGTCAAGCCCTTTGCTCGGCTTGTTTTTTGTTCACCTTTCTTTCCTTCTTTTCTGTTCCAAAAGCAATGGAACTTGCCAAACGCCAAGCCAACGTTTCGACTTCGAGCCTTGAATGGGGGGAGCTTTATCATCGCCTCTGCTTTGTCGAAGCTACGCTGGCCAGTATATTGGAGAGGCAAGCTGCTCTTGAAGCGAAGTTACGTGAGTTGGCGGCGCCACCGAACGCGCCAACTTCCACCCTCACTGAATGTTCGGGCAGCGTAAATACACGAACCGTCCTTGTTCCAGAAAGCAAGCTAGACACGAGAAACTCGTACGCAATCGACACCAACAAGAAGCGACGGCTTGACACCGCTTCGTTCCCTGAAACTGAACCCGATACTACTCCTAGTTCTGCCTCTATGGATCATGTTATGCATGAAATGGAGTCCACGGGTCAGGTGGGCCATCTTGTCGGCTCGCCTTCAACGGAGCACATGGACAAGGGCGACGATCAAACTGAAACCTGCGACCAACCACCGTCTGCTACAGTGGTAGAAGATGTATTTTTGAGCGATATTGCAGCAAAAACTTCTGGCTTGATTGTATCCAACGAGGATTCGCACTTGTTGGAGCCCGTCCATTTAGAGGATTTCGAAGACGAAGAAAGCATCATCAAAGTTGCGCCGGTGCATGGCAAGATGCAGTCAGGGCTGCAAGGGGAATTCGCGGTTTTCTTCGACAAAATGAAGCGTCCCTTTCAGCCCAAGAGGTCAGATTCGCCAGCATTAACTGCAAATAACAGTCCTCAATCGAAGGTGAAACCTATTATTTGGCAGAACTCTCCGTCAGCTTCGTCTCGTTCCGAAATCACAAGTTCCCCCGCTTCAAAAAGCCTTCGACTTGATCCAGCAACAGATTTTCCGATAAGAGTAGTTGATCGCGCTGGCTCTTCTATATCGATTGCTGAAATTGAGCCGAAGCCAATCCTGCAACGATTGAGTTCCTCAAATTCGATTCTTGATTCCAACTCTATGGCATCCACGCGGAAATTGACTGTTGGAAAGCGGGCAGAAATATGTGGACAATTTAATATGGGCTCTGGCTCTCAGTGTGACGAGCCGTGTGCACGGGTCCACAAGTGTGTCTTATGTCTTGGAAACCATTCGTTACGTCTTTGCACACACCTATTCACTGGATGGAGGGACATTTGCGTCCATTGGAATACCCACATGTGCAAGAATAGGAGTTGTGCATTTCGCCATGAATGCTTCAGGTGCTTTTCTGAATCTCATCGCAGTGTCACATGCCCTGAAAACGAAGGAGCGATCGCTGAATCCAAGAGAGATCCCGCCCTGAATCAAAGTGACATTTGTTTGCACTTTAATATGCGGCAATGCACAAGAGATGTTTGCAAGAAAATCCATAAATGCTGCATTTGCGGGGAGGACCATAATCTTGAAATCTGCCGACACTCTAATAAGAAGAGGTTACGTCTGTGTTGTTTGTTTTGGAATTGGGATTATTGTCGCGATAAGCAATGCGCACGTGAGCACGAATGCCTTGTCTGTGGGTCTCGTTCACACAATATTTGGGATTGCGACAAGAGCGAATAAAAGACGAGGGATGGCAGAGAACGGGAGCCAAATGGGGGCGTGAGAGCGCGAGAGAGAACGTGAGAATGGGGCGTCGGTTTTCCAAATTGGGGGCCGTCTGTCCATCCACCCCCCTGAAAAAGGCCTTTCTTTTGAGCAGAATCCCGCCTCCCCAAAAAAGCAATCCAAAAAACACACCACCACCAACAACATGGAAGACGACGTTGCCGCGTAAGTGTCTCCTCCCTCCATCCACGCGGCACCGACGTGGCGCATGGCCGATCAGACGCTTGGCGTCTTGGCGAACCCCATCGATTTAAATATGAGGGCGTCCTCCTTCCGTCGTACTATAAAATCAACAGAGTATCTGACACCCTTCCCCATCTAATCACAGCCTCGTTATTGACAACGGATCCGGAATGTGCAAGGCCGGTTTTGCCGGAGACGACGCCCCGCGTGCCGTACGTGTTTGCTCTTTTCGACGTCCCTTATATTGGTTATCTCGTTTCATGCGCTGACAACACAGAACCTGCAAACAGGTCTTCCCCTCCATCGTCGGTCGCCCAAGACACCAGGGTGTCATGGTTGGCATGGGTCAGAAGGACTCCTATGTCGGTGACGAGGCCCAGTCCAAGAGAGGTATTCTCTCGCTCAAGTACCCCATCGAGCACGGTATCGTCAATAACTGGGACGACATGGAGAAGATCTGGTGAGTGATTGACTAATGCCTCACGCGTTCGGCATTTTCCGATTGGCTCAAAAATTGTTTTGTCAAATGGCTAATTCGAAATTCCAACAGGCACCACACTTTCTACAACGAGCTCCGTGTTGCTCCCGAAGAGCACCCAGTTTTGTTGACTGAGGCTCCCCTCAACCCGAAGGCCAACCGTGAGAAGATGACCCAGATCATGTTCGAGACCTTCAACACCCCGGCCTTCTACGTTGCCATCCAGGCCGTGCTGTCGCTGTACGCTTCTGGCCGTACCACTGGTATTGTCTTGGACTCTGGTGACGGAGTTTCCCACACTGTCCCCATCTACGAGGGTTACGCCCTTCCCCACGCTATTCTCCGTCTGGACCTCGCGGGGTAAGACTGCTTCCGCGTTGATACACATGACTGAAGAGATCGTTTTTCTTTCATCAGCCGTGATTTGACGGACTACCTCATGAAGATCCTCACCGAGCGTGGTTACGCCTTCACCACCTCTGCCGAGCGTGAAATCGTCCGTGACATCAAGGAGAAGCTCTGCTACGTCGCCCTTGACTACGAGCAGGAGATGCAGACTGCCGCGCAATCCTCCGCCCTCGAGAAGTCTTACGAGCTCCCTGACGGTCAGGTCATTACCATCGGTAACGAGCGTTTCCGTGCCCCCGAAGCCCTCTTCCAGCCTTCCTTCTTGGGTCTTGAGGCCGTTGGTATCCACGAGACCACCTACAACTCTATTATGAAGTGCGATGTCGACATCCGTAAGGACCTTTACGGCAACATCGTCCTCTCTGGAGGAACCACTATGTACCCTGGTATCTCTGACCGTATGCAGCGTGAGATCACCGCGCTGGCCCCATCTTCCATGAAGATCAAGATTGTCGCCCCCCCCGAGCGCAAGTACTCTGTCTGGATTGGTGGTTCCATCCTGGCCTCCCTTTCTACGTTCCAGGCCATGTGGATCTCGAAGCAGGAGTACGACGAGTCTGGACCTTCCATCGTCCACCGCAAGTGCTTCTAAAGATATCTTTCTTTCGTTGTTGGTTGTGGCCTTGTTTATCAATGTGTGTTAAAATGAAGCTCTTTTTCGTTCGGAATAAAACATGAATATTTCAGACGATTAATTGTCGAAAGTTCGTACTCTGTCCTAACAAGTCCTGAGGTTGAGTTCATTCCCCATTTTCTCTCGTTCACAACGTTGTGCACCCCAATCAAAGAGCAATCCACCTTGCCTTCTACTTCATCGCGCAGGTTGCCCTCTTCTCCTTCATCCGCATCCCTGTACTTGTCATCACTCTCCTGAGCAACATCACCCTTCACTGGATCTGAGTCGGAGTCGTCGCTGAATTCATCAGAACTACTGTCACTTTGTCCCTTCTCTCCTTCACTCTAATTGAAATAGTACGCATGTCTGGCAGGTCACCGACCGCCGCTCCTTCATCCCACTCAGAATCCAGCAGAATACGGTGTGCTAACGGCGGATGGCCGGGGACTTCGTGATAGAGGTTGTGTTTACGAAGCACAACAGATGGATGCTATTGCAAGTTTCACCTTTGTTGGGTTTATCACACCCAACGACGGGGGCACACCGAAGTCCGATCTCTTCTCTACTGCACTGTGCCACTTAATTATTGAATTTATTGGCTCCTTGTACAGCAAGGCAATCAGCCTGCTCATTTCCATACTGCCCGGCATGTGCCTTGATGTAAGTCTGATTTACAAAGGGGTAATGATTACATACAGTCATTTGAAAATACCAGTACTCACAAATACCACATCGCCCTTGCCTTCACGCTTACGAATGGCGAGTACCTCATCCAAATCCTGCCAGAGGTCTTTGTTGAGAACATCTTTTCCCGCGCTCGTACGCCAATTGTTCTTCTTCCAGTTTTTTATCCACGAGGTGATTCCATTACAAACGTACATGCTGTCGGTGTAGAGACGGATTGAATTTGCTGGGGCGGCTTGAAGGGCGCGAACAGCGGCCTTTTCACAACAAGGTAAGAATTGGAAGGAGAAAGGGGGTTGAACCTACCAGAATTTCGGCGCGGTTGTTCGTTTGTACATCTCCAGGTAATGGTTCACTAATGTTTCTGATACAAAGAGGCCATTGAGAGAAATTGAAGAGGCCGGTCAAAGGGCGCAGGACGAAGCGCACTCACCGTGGATCATTCGGGCCAAAAAAGACCCCAATACCTCCTCGCGCACCATTGAATCCATTTCCAGAGCATGCACCGTCTGTGTAAATGTCGATGATATCTGTCGGGCGGGTGGAGTCACTCGACGCCCCTCCGTCAGAAGGTACACTGCAGCCAAGAATACCCATGGACTGATCTAGTTTAACGCGCTTCGTAAGCCCCGATGTTGAGGAGGACCAAGCTGTGGACAATGTCGCCGAAGTAGACTCGCGTCCACGCTTCTTGACGGGAACGCGATCGCGCGCGCCAGTTCCCATTGTAGCGCGTAGTCCCCCACTCGCGCTCGTGCTCGCTCTTGGCGGACATGTACCCGCTGCGCTGCCATTTGCGTTAAATGCGGCGACCATCGCAGCCACAGCAGCCTCGGAGTGGGCGCCGCCTTCTCTCAGAAACGCAGCCGCGGCCGTAATGGAGTCAAACTTCTTGAATTCGGCTTTAGGGAAGTGATGCACCATTGCGGCGCATGCAGACCTGTGTGAGGATAGTTCCTTCAGTGAGGTCAGGTGCTGGGTGGAGTGACCCAACAACCTGACGGCCGATTCAATGCTCACCACGAGGAATACATTCCGGCTTGGTATCCTTTGCGGACTGCATAGTAAGCTTTTTTTGAAGACATTTGAACGTGTGCTGTTCTGGAGATCAAACAAAACCAAAGCCATGCATATGCACCCTTTCTATGTTGATTTTTTTTGCGATTTGGGGAGCTACACAAAGCAAATTGCCTCATCACCATACGCCGTCTCCTCCTTACCAACAATACTCTTTACAGAGAAAATGACGCCCGTTCCTTCTTTGAATCCAGTCACATATAGCTCCGTCGTATTGGTGCTATAATACGTGTACGGATCCTCCACATTTTCCACCCCGTCAATTCGTGTCCGAACAACATAATAGTCCGGCTTCGCACCGTTCCATGGCTCTTCCCACCGTGCCCACATGGATCCAGCTGGTCGTCCCTCACCCACACAGCTAAACATAGGCCCCACAACCATGGGTGGCATAATGTCACGTACGCCCAAAAAGGTGGCATCACCATCTTTCACGAGATTCTCAATCATCCGCGCGCTTTCCTGCAGCGCGTCAACAAGAAGCGCCTCAAACTCGGGAATGTCCAAGGTAGTATCTTGATAGATACGGAAGAGCCAATATGGGTCTACGCAGCACTTGTGTGGGGGCACGGTGGGCGTGTCCTTGATCTTTTTTTGCTCCTCTGCGGGGAGGTGTGCGATACCCCCCAGTGCTTCGGGCCATTCTTCGTGCGATACTGTGTTTTCTGGGTGCTTGTTCTGCAGGAAAGAAGTCAATATAGAAATTAACTGGCAGGGAGCACAAATATCAACCTCCAATGGCCTATATACCAAGTACATGCCGTGCAGGTTTGCCATCGTCTTGTACGGCGTGTAATTCTCTGATGGCACTGCCCATGGATAAATTTCAATCAGCACGGTCCCCTTGCGACAGAACATGGCCATAATCAAGATGCTTCCATGCATTCCAACCACCACCTTGGCTCTCCGCATGAGAATAATCTGCTCCTCAAAGCTATGGTCCTCGTTGCGCATAAACACAACCTGATGGCGAAACTTCTTCTCCAGCGCCTCGGCTAACGCAGCCTCATTGCTAATCAGCCGATTCCTCGTGCGTGACAGAATGACAATCAAGTCTCCGCCGACGTAATCTTTCCCCACACCCTTCTCCCCCGCCGCCTCGACCGCTTTGACGTCAATGGGTATCTGGTCTCCCCGCCATACTTTGAGCATGAGGTCGCTCGCCTCATCGTAGCTGTCCTCCACGGGTAGCCCGAGCCGGGTTGTGAAGTAGTCCGCAACCATGCGCACATGCAGGCCATTCACAAATTTCGGAATAGGACCTTGCGGCCCCGCGAAGCCATATTGGTACCATGTGGTTAGCTTTTTGACACCAATGGTCGCGTCACGGAAACAGGTGATGAGTTCCTTGTCCTCGTTGAGCTCAGATAGAAGCCCAATAGGCATGTCAGTGAGGTATTGGAATGGACGATAAGTTTCTGCAACCTCGTAGTCGTCAATGAACTGCAGGCGGTGCTGCTTTAGGTTGAACTCGAAATGGTCCCAGCCAGGCATACTGCCTCCGACATAACGGCGAATGTGGTGGAACAGGGGCATCACATCATCGTGGAGAGTATGCATGATGTTGCTACCGTGGAAACGCTTATATAGAATGGTAAAGTCCTTGTGGTAGCGAACCTTCCGATTCTGAAACTCAGGTGCAAACTGGGAAACTTCACTGTAGGACCAGGCCGTGTAAGGATGGTCTTGCACAGAGCTCACTTCCACAAGACCAATGTAAGGCTTCCCTTCGTTGATAATTTCAGCTGTTGTGGGCACATTGCTTAACACAGACGCATTATTTCGTACGATGAACCATTGATACTTGTTGTTATAGCAAATATTTCGTATTTTGCAGACTCTGTGGTTTATAATCTCGAGTTCAGAGCGGCAGGTAGGTTACACAGTACAGTGAGTCTCTCACCTGTTGTTGAGTGAGTTTCCGGTGCACCATACGGAAGACGACGGAAGCCTCCACATGTCCATTATCGGAGGCTTCTCACCAAATACGGGAAGCTTCTCGTCCTCTTTATGTTTGACCATGGAGTCATTCGAGTTCTTGATGTAGCTTTCGCGTTGATCTTTCATCTCTTGGGCGGCGATCGCCTTACTCAGATGCTTTTTTTCGTCAATAGGTATTGGATTAGCTATTGCGGCAGCCGCGTCGTCGGCGTCGTTGTCCTTTACGGCCGCGTTGAGTTGTTGGTTTGAATCTAGCCCGACCGCATTCTTGCTGTTTGAGCTTTTCCTATCACCTGCCTTGTTGCCGCGCAAGAGATCTGCCGATCGTGGGTGAAAGCGGGAGATCAGAGGACGCGTTGAAGTCAAATTGGGGTGGTGACATGGGTGACAGTGACGCACCCTCATACTTTTTGCGCCAGTCCTGGCTCTGATCAATTGGATTCGAGGCTTTATTGGCGCCGTTGCTTGCGTTGAGGAGTGCCTTTGGATCGGGGCTTGCCGGACTGGCGCCTCCAGGACTGACTGCGACGGGTGGCTGCGGGCGCCGCAGCGAGCGCACCACGCTGTCGTCTACACGAGAAAATATGGAGGCGACTAGGAGGCCGGCGCCAAACACCGCGAGCGCGAACACAACGAGCGCAGGCAGCGACAGGGTCACCGAGCCCTGTCCAAGTCCCTTCCCCGTCGCGATCCCACCCCGCAGAAGACCTGGACGCTTGCGCTTACTGTCTGCGTCGTCACTTTGCGTCTGGTTACGCATACGCATACTCAGGTCGATGGCTGTCGTATCCGGCGGAAGGGCTTCCTTTCGCCGTTGCGACATATTTTCTTCTGCTTCCTGATGTCAAACGCTAGAGCACTTTATTCACAGGTTATGACACGGAGATGCTTCCTCCGCGCACGCATGTGCTCCAGCAACCAAATCGGATCACACCCGCATCCCACAGCTACCAGTATACGCAACAGACCCAACTCGCAATCAGCCTCAATCGGTAGCGCGTTTGCAACTTTTTGATCCATCCACGCGTTGTAAGACACATTTAGCTCATCGAGGTTGATCAAAATTCGCGACACCATGCTCAAAAAGGGCGGTCCCGACACCGCGTCAAAGCAACCCGAGAGATTCAAACGACGCAATAGCGGCATAGACCACGGAGACAGCGCCTTGATCAATTTCAAGGGATTCGCAAGACGCGTGAAGGACAAGTCCAACGACTGCAGACGAGTGCACCCTAACAACGATGCGTTACCAGTTTTGGCGGCCTCTGCCTCCGACTCATTCGATTCTTCTTCGTCCCACACGTCCGGAACAATCTCAGAAGGCTGCTTTTTGAGCGTGTGGGGAAGCCACTGAGCGATCGCCTCAACAGTCGCATCGGAAAAGGCAACACAGAGGTCCCGCATCTGCGTATCCAAGAAACAGGCCAATAGAACACTAGATTGCATTCGCAATGTGGCTCCTTGCTGCGTCGAGCGCGCGCGTTCCTCGAGGAGGAGCTGTTTGAGGTGAAACGAGAGCGAAGCGACAAGCCGCAGCTGGCTTGCTTTGAAGGTGGTAACGGCTCGTATACGTCCAGACGAAGAAGCTGAAGAAAGAGATGAGGCGGGCATGGAAGTGGGCAAATTCACTGCAACGGCTCGAGCCGCCAAGGTGAGAAGCGAGGGAGGTCCTTCGCTATGCGATCGGGTGCTGCTCGGCTGCGGCATAACAGTCACACGATGCGCAGTCCGAGTCCATGTTTCTGGTGGTGCAGGCCCAGCATATCGTAGGTGCCCTTGTCCAGCAGCAGCTTGTTGAATCCTTCGCGCCTCCGCTGCTTCAATGGCACCGATCAGTGAGACGCTGGAAGATGTGCCCGCGTTCATATGGGACATGATACGGGCCAAGTTGCTACGCCGGTTGCGCAGCTTGTCACCCACAGTCTGTTCCATGACCAATGAAAGTCCAATGCAAACATGTATAAAATAATAAATATTTAATATGTTTAAAAATATTTCATGCATCGTCCCCATTCCTAAACACACTCAGTTCCACTAGCGCCTCCTGCACACTAATCCCCACACGCCCAGGAGATCGCGTCAAATCCCTCAAGGTCAGGTCCACATCCATCAGCTTGTGATAGCACATGAGACACTTCCGTTGCCTGCAGATGTCCCTAGGTCAAGGAACCTACGCCTTCATAAAATACAACAGTGGCTTCTTACCTGTCCTCGCGTTGCAGGTCTATTCCAGGTGAATTGTAAGAGGTCCCAAGCTGCGAAATGATGAGCGGGGCAAAGCTCTTGCAGAGTAGCTTAATGGTATTGCATGCTTCCACAATGTAGCTGCCAAGTCAGTAGTTTCAGCGCCTGCGCTCCATCCCAAACAGCAACAAAAATGCAACGTCAACGAAGTTAATACTCAACTCCTCGTACACCTCAAAGAGCAACTCGTTCAGGAGCGGCAAGAGCAGGATGGCAACGTCCAGCGTAAACACGCGCGCGCGCCCATTCATGAGACGCAGCATGTCAATCCATACGCCCGAGTCGCGACACTCTAGCATCATCTCCACGGCCGGCTTCACGTTCGTCTCGTCCCAGACGCTGCGAACGAGCCGCAGCGTGTCGAGACGCGCACCCAGGATCATCGTCATGGTCGTGTTACGAAAAGTGAGCGTACCGAGGAGGTCGCTCTCGGTCACAGGGGATGGCAAGGAGGCGGCACCGCTGCTACTGCTGCCGCCCTCGTGGGTATGCGAGGCGACACGTTTGTGTGACTGGCGGATGGTAAATAAAGGATTGAAACTTAATATAACGTGACAAAGTAAAAGGGTCTTCAAAAGGCTCAACTGGGGCAAATTTGGCAAGGTCCAGGTTCAAGGGCACTGAGCCTCCCGCCGCACCCACAAAAGATGACCGGTTTCTCATCTGTGGGGGTGGCTGAATCATGTGCACCGGTTGCGGTTGCACAGAGGAGGGACGGGCAGCGGAAATGGGACGGAGAGGCTGCTGCTGAGCCAGGGGCATAACCCCCTGGATGCTCCTGTCACTCTCACGGCTCGTGCTGGGTGTCATAGAGCGCGATGAGTTCAGACCTAAATTCAAGGCCTGTGCAGAAGATGGTTGCTGTTGCTGCAAGGATTCAGAGAGCATAGGCCGCTGCCAAGGTGCGCTGTCGGCGCGACCGCCAGCGACACCATTCTCCAGTATGGACGTGTCTCTTACCGATGTCGGGATTGGTTTGAGGGGTGCCAAGTGCGAAAGACTGGGTTTGTATGGTTTCAGTCGCTGTGGAGAGGTGTTGTCAGAGTAAGAAAGAACCAAAGCGATATTCACTTACATCGAGCTTGAGTCCCCAAACGCCCACCAAGTTGCCGTCCAGCGAGGCACCAACTAGTTTGTTGTCCTCAAGCAGCTTCACATCGGCAATGTGCGGCCACGCCATAGTCGCCGAGTCGCAACATACAAGTGGGTCCCAGCCCCACACCTTTGTTCCGCATTGCATATACCATAGAGTTAGAACACAAAAAAACACCACCTGGATCTGAAAGACAGTCTCGCCTGAATGGACCCTTCGCACGCAATCAGCACTTCCCTCCCGCTCTCGTGAAACTCAACGCACCGGGGCACGCTGCCCAAGTATGGGGTGGAGTTGATGGCGTCAAAAGATTCGAGGTCGTAGAACCAAACGGTGCCGTCCTCATAGGCGACAGTCATGATGAATTCGTAAGGGCTGAAAGTAATGCAGGTACAGGCGGAGGTGGAGTCCGTGAACGTTTTGAGGAGCCGGCCAGCGGTCATGTCCCATATCTGACAATGATTGTTTTTTAGGAACATGTTGAAACGCGTTGGTTGGTACAGGTGAGACTATTTCAGTGTCCGGATACCGAAGTGAAGAACATGGCAGGAAAATACCTTAACGGACCCATTGTCCCATCCACTGGCTATCCATCGTCCATCCGGTGTGATGCGCACGACGGTAGCACCGGCAGATCCAGTGGGAGAAGAGTTCGCGTTCGCACCGCCGCCCCCAGATGAAACGACCGCTGCGGAAGCCGTGCCATAGCTCGTGATGGAAGCATTCAGGGACGACGCGACTGACACGGAAGCGGAGTTGGAGGCATTTGCGAGGGAAGCAGTGTATGTCTGAATACATCCTTTCCTTCGCACGTCCCAGACCTTGACGACACCGTCTGCGCCACCGCTTGCGAAAAACTCTCCGAAAGGATGAAATTCAACGCTGCGTGCGCCGGGAGCTTTATGCCCAGTAAGAGTGCGAATAACATGGGAATGCTCGAGGTCCCAGAGTTTGATGGGACCTCCATTTGAGGCAGCGACGAGAATCTCTTCGTTCAGATAGTCGAGGGTGAGGGCGGAAGGTGGGGACGCTAGACCGGAGAGTGTCTGGATGGAGGTGAGTATTTAATAGATTTTGGTGCGATGCGCACCATGATAGGGGTTGTTCGTCCGAGAGCCCAGAGGACGATGGACCTGTCCTCTGCGCCGGTGACGAGGACCTTCCCGCTCTTTGGCGATATGCGAAGGGCAACTGCGGGGGCGGCGTGGACGACGTCGTCTGCATTCTCGCGTCAACCTTTTTTAACGGAAAGAGGGATTACGCACGGATCTTTGCGCCCACATTCATCAGGTTGGTTGGTTCTGGTTTGGGGGTGTTGGGTGTTGGTTCAATTCCAAAGCTTGGATTCGATGGAACAAAATGAACCGGGAGGAAGACAACGAGGGCGGGCTCGGCGTTGACGACCACCGTCTGCAGCTCGCGGATCTGATGGACGTAGCGGCGGGAGCTGCGTGGGCGGAGAGCGAAGATGGCGAGAGCGACGGTGACGGCGGCGACTCAATCCATCTGCACTCTTCCACCCTGGCAACGCTGCCCGCAAAAGCTCTCGCCGCAACAACAACTCGAGACTCTAAGCTGCTGATGCTACTCGATACCAGTGGCGCAGACATACACTCATCCGATGGCGACGGAGGACCCGGAGCCGTGTCGCCCTTCGTCACAGTCTCCGCAAAGGATTACGAACATTCCGCGGCATCCCTCCAGTTCTCGCACGATTCGCTCCATCGCAAGTATGATACGCATCCCGTCGCTGCTCCGGAACGCGTCGTACTGCTTGCTCCCCCGGAAAACACTACAACCAATACTTCACACGAGAAATCATCATCCAGTGAACCAGACTCCTTCGCTTCCCTCTTCGCTCGCCTCAACTCTACTTCAGTCTCGGATGATGTCCTCGCCTCCTTCTCTCATTCGCAGATTGAAGCCCATATTGAAACACTCGCGCGTATCAGGGCTCGTGCAAATCACGTCCTAAACGCATCGCGCGTCATAACCAATAGATCTCAAGGCCGCATCCAGCATTTGCAATATCCCTCTGATCAGGCTCGCCCCGTTTGGAGTGGGGTCGGCCCCCCGTATTCTACGACCAGTTCGAATCAGCCTACCCCGCTTCTATCCCTCATGGATCAGAAAGTGGTAGATCTGATCACTCGCATTGACTTCGAAATCTCGATTGCGGAACAGTTTCGCGCTTCTAATGGTGCGTATGGCGCAGAATTCGCAGAATCCAACCATCTATCTAAAATATGAACGAAATAGCGGATCACTTGAAAATTGAAGCCATTTTGCAAGAAGATGCCGTCGCGGACGATGAATCGATTGTATCTTCACAGCTCTTGAGCTCAGTTGAGTCAGAAAAAAATTATCGCGGGCGACGCTCACCCTGTCCCAAAGGAAACACCACTTGAGCGCATTGCTCTTCCCTCCTCGTTCAATACTGCTGCACTTGGAGGAACTGATAGGAATACCAACCATACTTTTAGCGCTCCGCCGAATTCACCTCACTATCAACATTCCAATCGCGCGACGGTGGAGATACCAAACGGCTCAACCGCGTCTCAGCCTCTCAGTCGATCCCCCAGTAGTGCTATGCTTATGAACGGAAGTGAATCCGTAACCCTCGCGGGCACAATCGCACGAAATGCGTCGCTGCTATCGAGACAAACAAGCTCTCTCGGAGAAAGCTTACAGCTTGATGGAGTCTTCAAATGGACGCCCCTCGCTAGGCTGAGCAGCGATATGCTCTCCTCCGCGACCACGCCACAGTACGGCATGCCTACCGTTTTTGCAGTTGAGCCTCATCCCATCTTTTGACAACTCTGAATGCTTTGACTACCCAAGGTCTCCGGTATGATTGCGGTGGGTACATCCCGTGGCATCATCCTCCTCTACAACCTGTCGCAAGCGCTGCAGAGCGTACTCGGTGACCCGGGCCTCGCGGCAGACTACGGCGCCATAAGCAGCCTCGCCTTCAGCCCAGACCAGACGCGCGTTGTTGCAGGGCACGCACGCGGGTGGATTCTTGTCTGGGACCTCGCGCGACGCGGTGCTGGCGGCGGTGCGGGGGGCGCGGGTGCATCTGTGGCGCCACTGCGCGTGATTGAGCCTTTATCTCGGGTTGGGGCGGTCGGGGAGGACCTAGGCCCCAAACGGGGACATTATCGCGGGGCCAAGGTGGTGCACGTGTCGTTTGTGGGAAACCGTATGGACGTGCTTAGCGCGGACAATGAGGTATGTGAGAGTAGGGAGGCGGATTGGCCGTTGCTTCTGATTTATAAACTTCGTTTTCACTGACGCGTGCGCTCGAACGCAGGGAAGCGCCTTCCACCACACCATCACCTCGCTGCTCATGCTCTCCACAATCACAACCACGCAGCTCGCAGGGAACCAGCCCATCTACGCCATCCAGCCGCTCCCACGAGGCGGCGGCGCCACGGCGCCCACTGCAAGGAAGGCGACGGCGCCGCACTCGAGCGACCGCGCGGGCATCGTAGCCGTTGCGACGCCGTTTCGACTTACGTTCATGCGGCTGCGACCCACCCCGGTCGTTGTGAGCAAAGTGCAGGTTGTGCGGGAGGGCAATAGCGGTGCCGCCGCCGGGTCGGAGTTGCCTGCTGCTGTGGAGGAGGCTGGTTGTACTTGTGCGGCGCTAGCCTGGTTGCCGACGGCAGGTGGTGTGGACGAGGCGGGTAAGCGATTGTTCTCTGAAGCTTTATTGAGATTTGACAATTTGTTCTAAAGGGAATGCAGCCTCTGCTGATCCGCGGTTAGCAGCTACATTCGGGAACCGCCTGATCATATACAAGGTTGGAGAAGCTGCCTCAAAGGTGACCGGAGTTGGTATTGATACGTCGCCCGCTGGTGCACTGGCAGCTGCAGAGAAGGCAAAGCCGGAATTTGAAGTTTCTGAAGAGGCGAACTGGAATTCTGATGAGCCAATTGTGGCTGTGAAATGGATCAACTCAAGGGTGAGCTTTGATCCAACTTGATCGTTCTGTTTTGACGGGATATTCGGACAGACATTGGTGTTGCTTACAAGCTATGAAAATGTCATTGTTTTCGATTCAGTGCGGATGTTGGACCTGGAGCGATGCAGCGTTCGCCATTTGTCAATTGTGTCCCATGATTCTTACTCGAGAGGTCTGGAAGATTATGGCATTACTCCACAGATGGCTTTTTTGCACAGTTTCCAATCTTATAAAGGACGCTTGTTTGTGTTGGTGAGTTTTCCTTGTAGTCGTGTTTATTCTCAACTCCTTTGCGGGGCTTCAGGGTCTGGAGGCATTGACCGTTGCAAGCCTTATGAACTGGAGTGACCGGCTGACAAACTTGGTGAAACGAGGCAATTATAAGGCGGCTATTCAAATGGCTACAGAATTTTACGACGGATCGTCCCATAAGGCTGTTTCTGGACTTCCCAAGGACGTTGTGACGCGGGAGAAAGCCGTTTCAACGTTCTTATCTCACATTCTGAGTACATATGTGTCCATGTCGCTCAGCAATACGGATTTCGAAATGTCTCCAACCGATTTGGTTTTCTCGCGAGACTTGGCATCTACTTGTTTCACCACCTGCCTCTTGATTCAAGATGAAGATCTCCTTTTTGGGGATATATATGAATGTTTCAGTGAAGCAGGGGTCTCGGGACAATTCTTGGAAGAATTGGAGGAGTATGTCTTGAAAGAGGCACTATCTGTGCCCCTTAACCGGCCAGGAATCATCCAGGAATTAGTCAATTACTTCATCGACAAGACGTGGTTCACACGACTGGAGCAGCTGATTATTCACATGGATCCGCGCACAATGGACATCAATCAGATTATTCGCCTTTGCGAACACAATGCCATGTATTCCGCCTTGATTTTTGTATATAATCACTCCGTGAAAGATTACGTGACGCCCTTAGTGTGTCTATTGCGGCCCTTGGGTGAAGCAATCAAGCGCGGGAAGCTGGCCTCTTTTGATGCCGGATATATCATTTTTGTGTACTTAGCCTACATTTTGACGGGAAAGGCGTTCCCCGTGGGAACACTGACGCGCCGTGAAGCACTACGTGCAAAGTCGGACCTCTACAATTTTTTGTTTTCTACAACTCACACGAGCTGGCCACCCGAGGACGGTTCCGGACAGCAATCCACCTACGTGGACGTGGGCTGCGAGCCGTACCCATATGTGCGCCTTCTTCTCCAATACGACGCCAAAGAGTTTCTCAGTATGCTCTCACTCGCCTTTGAGGACGGAAGCCTGGACGGAGAGATTCGATTGCGTGACGGTCACGCGCAGGATGGACGCGTGCGGTTTGCAGACATGTATTCGGAGCTCAACCGTCAGTTTATCGTGGACACCTTACTCGTGCTCTTGCATTCCGAGCTCTCCGACCCTGTGTATGCGGCTTCGCCCACAGATTATGTTCTGCTCAATATTTTCATTGTTAAGGCGTATGCGCGGTACGCAGAGTCGCAGGAGACAGGGCGCACTGAACCAAGTCGTGGGTTGCCAGCCTTGGTTCAGCTTCCCCCGCAAACAACGCGGGAGATTTTTGACAATCTACTTCTATGCACCGATGAGGCATCCAGGGAGGATCGCCAGCTAGCACTGCTGTCGTTGCTGCGTGTGTATAATCCCGCACGGACAAACGGTGAGCGGGAAGCGCTGTTGGCCACGTGCGAGAAAGTACGGTTCTGGCGCATTTCAGAGCATCTCTATAAACAGGCTGGGCAGTATGAGATGGTCATCTGGTGCTATCTGAATGATGAGCAGCGAAAGATGGATTTATTTGCATGCTTGTTGGATTTGCTAGTCGGTGGTGCACTGGAGTACTCACAGACATACTCTCTTAAGCAGCACATTTTGGATTCGCTAGTATTGCTGATCGAAGTGGATGGGATGCAAACGGCGACTCTGGTCTGCACCGTTTTCCCCAGTGAGAACGACGACGTCATTCGCAGACTGGAGTATGAACCTCGCGCCCAATACCTTTACTTAAAGGGCCTTTTGGGGTATGAAGCACAGCAAGCGGAGACCGCTTTGATCGTGGCCTCAACAAGAGATGGTGGCGTGAACAGAAGGCGGAGTATGGCGCGATTGAGGTCGAAAGCTTCACAAGTAAACATACAGGGAGGCGCGTTATCTTCACCACGTTTCAATGTGCATATATGCAACCTGTTTCTGCGCCTGATGATTCAGTTTGAGTCGGCTTCAGTTCTCCCTTTCTTGATCGGCACGGCAGATACAACTCCAGAGAATCCATACGAGTTTGAAACTGTTCTGCAGTATTGCTTAGATGCTCATCTGAAGGAGCCAGCCCTATGGATGCTGGAAAGAGCTGGGCAGGTCGCTAGAGCATTGGACATAATCCTTAAAAGTTTGAAGGATTTCGTGGACTCGTGCATAACCGTTGTCACGAGAGAGGAATCAGATGCGTCTCCTTCTTCCTCTCCTGCCAACAGTCTGGATTTGTATGGGGGATCGAATCCATTTGCGGAACGGAGTGATGCCTTGAGCAAAAAGCGGATTGAATTGCACCTGACCATCCAGAACTTGAACAAGGAATTTGATGTTGGCCTCGGCCTCTGCCAAAGAAAAGCTCTGTCACTGGATCGCTGGGAATGCGAATCTATTTGGTTCCGGTTGTTAGATGCGATACTTGAACCCCACCAAACGCTGAGGAGTTTCGCTGGTGCACCCATCTACGATTCTGCGAATACCTTGGATGGAAGTCAGACGCCTGTCGCATCCAGCAGTGATTCACTTGTTGTCCAACTTATCAACGCACTCCGGCAGTTGCTGCGGCGAGCAATTGCAAGCATGTCGCTGCAGGTCAAGCTTCCTGCAATGCTGTTGCATTTATTGTATGCCATGGAAGCTCCCAGGTTTGGTGAACTTCGAAAGACCATCTTCATAATGCTGGAGGAGTACAGCTTTGAACGGGAGTTGCTCACAACTGCGAACCGCATTATTTCCAAAGATGCCCATTCGCTGAACACAAGACTCGTTTCTGAGAAGCATCGCGCCGTCCGTCCCATGAAAGGACAATGTGGCGTATGCCGTCGGCTTTTGCACATTGACACAGCAGGAGAGCGCGTATCCGAACTCCAGGACCGGTTTATTGTTTTTGAATGTCGCCACATCTTTCACGAGCGATGTTTAAGGAGCGAAATTCAGAGTGCCAACCCTGACTTAGAAGGCATTTTGCTGGGGGATAAGGACATGTGGTGTGTTGTCTGCGAAGTTTTGAATGAGAATGGGGTGCGGCGGCACAAGAAAGACATAGTATCGAGACTCCTCGAAGCGATTGAAAAGGGAAAGGGCAAAGCGGTCAGGGTGAGTTCCACTTGTTTTGACCACAAATTATGAATCTGACTCTTTATGGAAGAAACCAATCGATTTCAAGCAAAAAGTAGCTGGCCAACCAGAGCTGCTGGTTGACTTGGATCGGATCTATGCCCTTCTTGACCTGCAGCCATTACCAGTGAGTTTTTGTGGTGTAATGTTGTCTGAAACATTAATTCTTCCAATTCAGTCTGAAATTTTCAACTCCTTGACTGTCAGGGAAGTAGCAGTGGAAGACCGCATAAGCTTGAACGAATCTTTCGATGACACAGAAACTTCTTCATCGTCTGTGAATGGATCTGCCATGTTCCCCATTCACAGGCGCATCGCTCCACCCGTTCTGCGTTTGCTGGACTCGAGCTTAAAAAAATTTAACTTGGTGTTGGAACCACCATTACCATCCCAATAAATTGTGCATATGACGCTGAAACTTTTCGGACAGTCTTGCAAGAAGGTGAACGTGGCGAGTCGGCGCATATTTATCTTTGCCAGATTTGCGGAAAAACACGACGCACCCAGCCACTCTGTTGCATTCACAGTCTGT